>PNEQ01066320.1:0-12463 GCA_003012365.1 Medauroidea extradentata | reverse complement strand
TTTTTAATTCTTGCTTAATTAAGGTTAATGAATGGTCTGGCTAGATATGCGCTGTAAAGATTTATTTGAACAACTCTCTGTAGACATATTTAATACCACTAGAAATGAAACCAATATTTGGAAGACATCTGCACTTTATGAGTAGTGGTAAACAGGAAGATCGCCGCTTTGCGCCCAGTGGCGATGAGGCAAGAGGCTAACCAGCTCAATTCGGTCTTAATGCCGTGTGTGTTCACGCAGGCCCTGATCGCGATCGCTGGTTTCCGACTACACGAAATTATAACTGATACCTCAACATTCACATCTTTCAAAATTTTCTGTTCGGAAATGTTCTCAAAATTGAAACAAATTCATTGTTATTTGCTACATGCAATTAAAAAAAATCCTTGTAACATGTAACACTGAAAAAATCTTAAACTCGCTGGTTGGCCAGTTGCAGAATTAGTAAATCCCTGTAAAATTAATTATTTTTTCATTAATTTCGTAGGAAGCTGAAGACACGAGAATGCTTTCCTGATGATTTTCACGAATTGAAGGTTTATTTATTTATTTTATTTTTAAGGGTTATTTGGACAGTAGGTCCTTTTTAGACGCAAGGTAACAGGGAAATGCGATAAGTCGACTCCGATACGTGCGTTTAACATCATTTCGCCTCTAAGTGCGGACTACTAAACTAGAGTGGAGTGTTTTCTACAAATAATTTTTATTATTTTTTAATGGACTCTTTAAGTGGTGATCCTACCATTTTTTTTATTTACGAAGAAGTGTGTTGATGTCCAGTGCAGGTATCTTACAATTCTGTTTTACAGTTGCGGCTAGTATTTTTTCAGGTACCGTACAGCAAAGTTAAAAAAAACATTTTCACCACTTTTTAGGTGCAAGCAATCAAGTTCTTATTTCGTTTGCGGTATTTTTAAAACTGCAGAGACATAGTTCGAAATGTGTTTTCTTTTCGTATATAAACGCAGTGCAAACACTTTTTAACAGTCATGCGTGTAAAAACAGTTTTTTTTTCCCACGTTACAGCATAGCACATGCACCACTAGCTACTATATGGCCATGAACATTCATTTATTTCAAATAATTTGATATAACTCGATTATTTTTTAACCAAATGCTTTGAAAAAATTTGAGACTGTTTAAAGTCACACGATACACAATTTTACCAGAGCACTATTTTTTTAAAGATAATGTAACGTTTGCCAGCAAAAATATTTTGCTTCATTTTGTCTTATTTTGACCATAAAACATAATATTTCAGGGGCAAAAATCTAAAAAACCTTTTGGTGTATTGCAACCGAAAAATGCAGATACAAACTATGATGTATAATTCTTAAAACTATAAGAATGAATATTTTATGTATACATTAATTTGTGTTAAGAAATATTTTCGAAAAAACTAAAGAGCGAGGCCTTAAGGAAAGCGAACTGCGTTTAGCTGCATAGCCGCTATCGGAGGGAAACGCGGATAGGGCGTGGCTTTAGCCGACGTGTTCTCAGGCCGCGGATGTTTATCGGTGACGTTGCAACATCAGCGATGGTTTTCTTGTGGCAGGACTCCACTTGCGGCGGGAACCACGACGCTCAAAACTTCAGGGACCTCGCAAATACCCTAGCCGAAGCGAGCTCTGAGCTGCGAGTGGATTAAATGGAGTCCTGCCAGCGCTTCATTAATAATTCGCTCGCCGGCGCCTCGCTGACTCGAGGAGAGTGAGATAGAGGGTGGTGGGTTGGGGGTTGGAGAAAGGCGAGAGGCGCACAGACGACAGGAAACAGCTGCACAATACGCCGCTTGACGAGGGAGGAATGCCGGCGCAAGTGGCGAGGGCGTGCGGAAGACAAGCTAATGACTGCCTTGGTGTTTCGCGACACGCGATTGTGACGTCGGCGTCACGAGGTGGATGAATGCGCGTGCATCCCGTCACTGGTCGTTGCCTTGAGGCGCTTACTAATTATTAGGTACATGCAAAATTCGCGTTATTATTTGGCGACACGCTAGAATTGACTGTCCTGTACATATAAGCGTACAACCTGTGGTTACACTGACCACGTGCCTGTATATGACGTCATTTACGTGTGTGATAGCTTTATGGCAGGTTGGTCACTCTACTGAGAACTTTTAATTATTGGCCAGAAGCATTATCCGCGGAAGGCCACGATATTGTCGTCCAACGGGAGACGTTGAACAAGCCTACAGGCGTTTGGATTCTAGTCTGTAGGCCGAAAATAACACGAATTTTGCACGTCTCTACTAATTATATACCCGCCGTACGGTAAGTTGATACTTTCAGAAACGAACTGTTGAATGAGTGAGTGTGGAGGATAGCCGGAATAAAAGGGCGGGGAAAACGGCAATTCCCGAGAAAACCCGCCGACCAACGGCATCGTCCGGCACAATTCCCACGTGCGAAAATCCGGGGACCGACCCCGCTGGGAATCGAACCCTGATCGCCTTGGTAGTAGGCGAATGGTCTGACCATTAGGCCCACCGCGGCCCCTACGAACTGTTGAAAAAATTTCTAGGAATACTTCCGTTAATATTGTGTAAGCAAATGAAAAAGCAATACGGCGAGATAAATAAATAAGTGGTTATTGTTACGCGTCCGCGAGTATGAAAACTGTTCGTAATAATTATTTTAAAAATGAGTTAAACAAGTCTGTTATACGATAGTTGGCGGAAGGTTGGGTTGGCGTTGATGTCGCAGGAATAGATCTTTTGTATATTATGAACAGCGGCTAAAATATTGAATACAGGTTAATGGAATGTAAACATAATGTGTTCATTTTCAGGAAATTAAATTTTTATTTATATTTAACATATATTACAATATTTTAGAGGTGACGTAGTTAGTGGCGGCTGATGAACAATGTACGTCGGCTTGCAGTGCAACCGTCAGTTTGGCATTTAAATGTTATTGTTGACGTTTGGCGGAAGGATACATTGTTGGTGAGAAAACAGATCCAAGCTGGAAGCAGGGCTTCCAGAAAGTATGAAGTTAAAGTACGGCTGGTGTAACATGGTAGTTAAAAGGTATTATTTTGGCAATACATAATTCGTCCCGTTAGTTGCTCTGGTGTCTGTAAATTATTAAATTTATGCTGACGCTAATATACTTCGTGCTCAATAAGTAATATTGCAGAAGAACGATGTTAGTTCGAAGAACCAGTATCCTGTATAAGTAAGAATTGTTCCCCCAAAAATATTCACATTCAATTTTGCAACGGCCTGTATATTAAATATGACGAGCCTACCTCTACAGCATTATAGCTTTGCACACCACAAAAAATGCGAGTTCATTTGGAGTGAGTGAGTGAGAAATGTTGGTCAGCGCTTGACATTGATGTCTTCAGCGATAGTGAGGCGTGGCGTGAGGTTGAGTATGGAGCAACGCCGGAATGAATGCGTGGAGGAAACGGAAGATCCCTGAGAAAACCCGCCGACCAGCGGCATCGTCCGGCACGATTCCCACATGCGAAAATCCAGGGAACGACCCCGCCAGAAATCGAACCCGGATCGCCTTGGTGCGAGGTTAACAGTCTGACCGTTCGACCATCGCGGTCCTTCTAGTAGCGTTTATTTGGAAGTATTTAAAATATAATATGTTTATAGAAATACCCAATTTCGAAGGTGGTGAACTGAAGAGAATTTAATTTTGTAAGATCTTATTTCATGTTCACATATCTAAAAAATTCCGTAAACAGTATGCTGCAGTGTTTATATAGAGAAAAATGGTACACTAACGTATAAATATTAGTTCAATGAGTTAAACTGAGAAGTATTTTCAATTTAAACTAGTAAATTATTTTTCTTTATGATATGACACTGTATCGCTATTGAGTAAAATAGCGCACTGTTTGGTTTTAAATGTTGCAACCTGCATTGAAGTACATGCAGTGAAACACGTCACGACACAAATAAAAATTATTTGTATTCCTAAAATGTTGGTAAAACAACAATTGTCCTTTTGTTAATGGCAGAGGTATCTTCTATCTGGTTGGCTCTTTACTTGGCGCAAACATCGTGTCGTTCATTTCTCGTCCATATGTTGTTTTTTTTTTACGAAAATATCATAAAAATTAGAATGAGACTGCAAACGTTTAAATTTCGCCAACAGACTAAAATGCAAGAAAGCTGAAAATTAAGGACCCTGCACGCATTCCTGCGCAACTCAATCGTTTGAGTTTGAGTTATACAGTCTAACGAGTAATGCAGTTCTGACAATTCCTTCATACTAAAACAGTTTATGTTCACTATCAACGTTCTTTTATAAAATTCAATATGAAGAGCATTTATTTTCATCGTGGGAATACGCTGTATACAATGCGATTGATTGCTTATGGTTGTATGAAAATGTGCAGTTCAATAGTGCTGTGGTGTTGGTTGATACCCCACTGTGTATGGTTTGGGTTAACAAACGGCTGTGGTAAGGTAGTACGTTTAAAACGGTTAAGTTATCTCTTCTTACACGATATTTGGCTCGAAGGGTCCAGTACGTGCGCATTGTTTCATCTCCGCGTGTATGAGTGAGCATATGATAAAAATGCAGCATCGAATTCGACAACTAATCTTTGCTTTTCTAATGTCAAAATTAGGAAGCTGTTGTAAACTATTGGGCACAGAGAAACTGCCAAATCTTATGCGATGCGCAAATTGAAGCCGAGAAATTAAAAGTGAATTACGTTTATTTCAATCACGTATTTTTTCAGCGTGTGGACAAACATATGTGAATACGTCCTCGTAGGGTAGTATTTCGTCGTATAATTTATTCGAACAATATTCGAATAAGAATAATTTCTCGTGGAAGCAGAAAATTTAATTTTTGATCTTAGCGAGTAACTCACATAAAATATGGCGATATTCACATTAAACAATTCGTGTTATACATAAAAGCAAATTTAAACCATACGTTTAATTATTGCTGTCTTTAAACAAATTTGAAAAAAAAAAAAATTTTTTTTAATTTTTCACTGATAGGATATATAAATAAATTAATAAATATTTATATTTATAAATTTAGGAGTACTTCAGGTATTACCAAATTTTTCCTTTGTGTATCAATACGGTTTATAAATAAGTTTGTAAAATTGTAGGGTTTCATCATATTGAGTAAATTTGAAAATGTCACGCAAAAATAAGGTAGGATAAATTTTTTTTATGTTAAAAGAAAAGTCTAGAATTTATTGGTTTGTGGACATACGTCATTGCTCGTGTTTTGTGGTCCGAACTTGTATTGAACGATAAAATAACAAAATACAAAAAACACACAAAAAACACAAAAAACGTAACAAAAGCAATCACAAAGGAATTCCGTCAGTTTTTTTTTAATTTCTCAGCAATAATTCTAAAGTTGAATTAAGTCATGAATTTGACAACACCCAAACACAATAATACAGACACAAAGAAAAACCAGTTTCCCAATATGAGAAAAGATAGAATTATACATAAATAGTGGACAGTGTACAACAAACAAAAAACAAGAGTCAACACAACACATGTTAAAATCGTGGTAGATAAATTAGCACTAAATTCTTCAGTTGAGATCTGCGATTTTTAGACGTCAATAAGGGAAAACTACAAATCAACAATCCTTGATAATTATATTTGACAACTTTATGAGCAAACATTCATCTAGAATAACGCATTTGTTAAGCGTGATTTCTTTTGCGCCGTAATTAAATGTACGAGATTTCGACGTCAGAGATTGTTATTCAGATATACGGTAATCGAGAAAAATTTCTGTTCAGTAAGTTGGCAAAAACTCTAGCCTAAGACTGCTGTTGTTGTTTTTTTTTTTTTTTTTTTTTTGCAAATTGGTTTTCAGAAATCTACAATTCTGTACTGATGCTTTCAGCGCTGAATTATGCACAATGCGCTCTTAAGTAACTAAACCAACCGTGTAACCAGGTTAGTGCAGTAAATATTTGAGTATTTAGGATGTTATAATTTACTGAAATTAAATATCACGTTATAATCCCTAACAGCTCCGTAAATTCGTCGGCTGTCGTTACGTGTGTTTTATTTTCCGAGTTTCGGCAGAAAATCAAATACATATACATTAAATAATTTAATAATAGAAATTTAAAGCCCATGGTGTTATTTGGTACGTGAGCATTATGTTTTGTAATTTAAATTGAATTTAGTATTTGGCAAATAAATAACAGTAATACAACTTTATAATTTTAACAAATATTTTGCATTACAATGAGTGAAAATACAGCTGAATAATTTATATAGAGTAAAATGAAAAAAATTCGGGGTTTATTCGACGGAGAAACGTAAAATAAAATAATATAAAACACTTAAATGCCAATATATCTATAGTTTCCAACTTTACCACACAGAGCTATTTTATAAAGTTCGAATCTATCCACCATAAACTCCTTAACCCGAAAAATATAAGAAGCTGTTTTGGACGTGGCTATATCAACGAAATGTTATGGCGGTTCCTTTTATGTAAGAGTTCTCGAAGGTGTTACTTGCTGAATGATGCTGAAGACACGCACATTGGCTTTGATTGGCTACTGAGCGCTTCCTTACTGGCCGTTCATATTTCTATCCAGTTCGTTTGAAGGTACTGATTGGCAAGTAACATTCTGCCGTACTTCTGGATAGCGCCGCCATATTGCTGGCTCGTGTCACTACAGTTATATACACGTGCAGTTGGTTAATAATGCATACATATTGTTCACCGAGAACCACGTTATTTCCGTCGACCTTAAAATACTGTTTACCAACCAGTCCTTGTGGTAAAATGCCAAAGGTCGTCCATATTTTAATGATCCCGTTAAGTTAACATACAGCGTTTCTCCCTAATCCAAAAGTCAGTTTAAATCAACAATAATTGACGAATCTTCGTTTTAGTCAGCAGTAGTTCTGTATTTGAAAAAGTATTGGAAAATTATTAATCATGGTAGTCATATGCATGCATACACACACATACGCGTTCTACATTTTTCAATATCAATAGCCTACAATTATATTTACAGCTACTGAACAGCGTCACTGGATAATAGCATAAATTTTCGTAACTCGACCCGTAGGAATTTTATATTGTATATGTGGCAAAATAACAAATTGTGAACAAAAAAGAATACGTAGGAATTTTCGAGTGTTTATCAAGCCGTAAGGCATTTATTTTATGTTTTTCCGTAATTTAAAACGTTAATTCCAGCATTCCAATAATAAATGCTTTGCATTTTTTTTTTGCCCACGAATTTATTAAATTGGTTGTTCTGTTGCTATATACAGCCTTGGGCATTCAATACATTTAGCATCAGCTTTGCATCATGAATCATTCATCATATGTTATATACGGACTTAAAAATTAACTATAATAATCCTCCCTTCAATTTCAAAGCTACCTTTTTGATGACAAATTGTCGGTAGCACTATAATGCTCAGTTATGAATACATTCTTAATTTTCACATGTTTACTGATTGTTAACTAAGGTAATTTATAATATTATTGTTTACTTCACTCTTGTTTAAAGTAAATAAGTTATGAACTCATACGCCTTTAATGATTAGAAAAAAAAAGACCAATTTGTAGTACAATTTTCAGAACTAACATAATTTAGTCAATCAAAACGAAATCTACTTTTTGCTTTGAAACGTCTCTAAATAAGCGTACCAAAAAAATTAAAAGTATTTTTAAAGTTATAATTAATTTTAACGATAAACGGAGCATAAATTTCTAAGGAACACTTAGCAAATTAAATTTTATTTTATCATTCCGCAAATAAATGTTCCAAAATAAGCTCAATTCGGTTGTTCTCTTCACGAACATTCCGGTTTAGCTCATTCAACTGGGGCTTAGTTTGTCTCAGCCCACAAACAGGGTGCCCTCGCTTGCTCCTCTGTCTCCAGCCCTCTCTACTTTAACTACCTGTCTGCGACACTGCATACCAAGTAGTTCGCGCCAAACAATCTGCCTGTGTGGAGTCTCCACAACCTTGTTACATCTCGCTCTTCAACCATGCATACTCGAGTGTATCTCTAGGCAACGAAGGCACACTCAAGTGTTTACAGTATTTAGTTGTTAACTGCGGGAACCACACAGTGGCGAAACATGCTCTCCAATTTAGGGAAAGAGAGGTAATTTGACGCCTACCACCTCCCTTCTCCCGTTTTTCCAGGTAAGGAATTTGAAATTCCTTTACAAATTTTGACTTCATTTTACAAAATCTAGAAGCAAGGATATATACAACAATATTCTACCATCAGGCCTACTTAACACATACATTTCCATAAAAATGAAATTAATCAACATTTGGGCACCCATTCACTATTGTTTTCGGCGCGCGCCATTTGTAACATTTAAAGTGGGGTCAATGTACACCCTGCCCCAACCTAGTTTTTCCGTCACTGGAACCACGTACAACAAATCAAATGAAACAAAAACAACGAAAGGACTGCCAAGCACGCCATTATTACTGTAAATCATTAACATAATGGAAAAGCTAGCAAAAAAAAACTTTTTTTTTCCAACAATGTTACCGCAAACGCCGTGAATAGGATTACCGTGGAGCGAATAAGATCGCAATTTTGAACAAATTTCTCGCTTATAGCCTATATTTCTAAAAGTTACGTTACTATAAAACTACTTGTAAACAGTATTTATTTGCATAGAGATAGTTTATGAGCTGAACTTTTGCATTACGGAAAATTTCACGGTTTTTTTTTTTTTTTTTTTTGGAAAGGTGGGGCCAAAGTGGTAAAGAGTCAAAACAGGAGACCCAAATATTTATTAAAAGATACTTTATTAAATTGTTGTGCTTGCGCCTGCAAAGGTTTCTGCCAAAATAAAATTACTTTTGACCGGGGTCTTAGCACTCCAAATCGAGGTACAGGGGCTAAACATGGTAACCAAAATATTTCGTGAAATGTCGCATTACATTAAAAACCCTCAGAACGGAGTATCGGGTACCAGCTTTTATAACGAGGAATAAATAAACTGCGTAATGTGTTCATTACCTAGTTTATTTTTTGTTAAGTACGTCTTACGTTGTTTTTGTGATTTACTGGTGTTACTGCAGAGAGAAAATGTGTAATGTTGACAATACTGATAAAAAAAAACATTATTTCTTAGAAACACGACAGCGGAGTCACGGTCAGAAACTAGTACAAGCACAAATGACATATGTTTGCGTACGTTCGTTTTGATCAATTATGAAATGTAGCCGCGTGAATGCGACCTCTATGTAAGTCAGCTTCAGCGCGATGAATTCTCCTGTATCCTTCGTCCATAACATTTCATGGAGCAACATAGCTGATGGACTACACGTGGGGGCTGCTGTCACGGTATATTGATCACCGGCGAAGTTACAACAGCGGCCAGACAAACTCCTCGGCGAGTTGTGAGCTTCCAGTCCCGCTGATTTTCCAGCTTCCACCTTCCTCCCTTCACCAACACTTGGCTCTCTTCTGATTCCAGCCTTCCGGGAGAAGTTTGTTTTGATGGACGAGCTGACAAAGTGGACTTTTCTCCCACATTTATACCTAGCCAGTTGACGGAACGTTACCCTCGCGTGAGTGAGAGGAAATGATGGTGGCGTTTGTTTCATTATGCTCTCTGCCTCTTTTCTTATAACTAGTCACTTATAAGATTCTTACAGATTTCATAGTCATCGTGGTTAACCACGAAAAGGTGAGTGACCTGTGCTGCACTTTAACGCTATTTTCGAACGCGAGAGTGTAGACAGGTACCGGGACCATAAACAAACTTTTTTTATGATTTACGAATAGCATATTTCTGTGTATTTCTGTCAAAACTAGTCCATTTTTCGTAATCGACGTCCGTTACCATTAATCTATATCAAGTAACTAACCAATACATTCTGTGCCTTATTTAAAATTCAAATCCAGATTTAAACTTTAGCAGAATGAAAAATTCAGATTTAAATGTCAATACAATTACAATGAACAGGACTGAATTAGGAGTGAAAATTAGCTACTTCATATTACGACTGGATTGAATTACAGAACCTAGATTTAAAATGTGTTTTGCTCTTATATTGAACTTAAGTGAATGAAAACATCGAGGTCATAAAATTGAATCGTAGGTTTGGTTGTCATATATTAAAATAGCACTGACATGATTGCTAGCTAATAGCATATTATTTTCTAGAAGTAAACTTAAGAGCGAAAGAAAGGTTAAAAAATAATTTGCAAGTTATATATAAAACTAAGTAATACGTTAAATAAACATTTCCGGCAATGACATTAGAGAGTCACTTGTTGCGAAAGTTCACGGTATTTTTTAAAGATGTCACTTAAAATATTCAGTTTAGATTCACTCTTTGTTTGAGTTCACTGTCGATAAGAGTTTAAAGCATTAGACTAAACACATTTTAAGTTTACACTTTAGTTCTCTCCATTTTCGTCTTAAGTCCAAGTTTGGTCCGGTTCGGAATTTTGCCCTAATCACACTTACAGTTGAATACGGATCAGTAACACGCATATAAAGTCTGAAGAGATATTTTCTGCGAAGTGTTCGGGGAAGCACACAAGTAAATCAATAGTGAATTCACACACAACCTTCCGAATGAGAGTAAGACATGCTACGATGTGACTTTTGATAGAATTTTATTTGACCATTAACACAGTACATTCTGATGCTTGCCGTTTTTGGCAACAACCCTCTAGGAAATAACATTTTATTATTATTGATCCTTAAAATATAGTAGCATTTCCATAGTCTTGTTTTTTATCTCCTCAACTTGATATGTTTACTAACGTTGCGTGGCTTCCAAAAAATTAAACATAGACTAATAAAAAGTCAAAGACAGTACATTAAACGCACAACTCATTAGAGCATAATTTAAGGGGTATGGAAAAGTAAGATATCGAGCGAACAACTGGAATACTCATTCGTCGATAAAATCTGAACTGGTCATCATAATTCAATGAAATTGTTTTGTCGAGTAGGTATATTTTCCTGTATAATATATATTAAAAGTAAATAAGTAAGTAATTATTAAGAGGACGGAAATATCATGGGCATTATTTGAATGGAAAAGAAACGTAATTGGCTACGTACAGATTCTCGCATAAGGAAATTAAATTTTTCTCCCACTTACTATGCGACTATGCAATACTTAATTTTATGGCTTTGGTTATACAAAATAGTAGCACTTACTGTATTAAATAATGGAACTTCTCTGGTGATGTTGGCAAGGTTTTTTTTTATCGAAATCAATGCGGTTCCTGCATTCAATCACATGTTATGCTATTTCAGACCGAGGATATTCATGTTTGTAGTCAGCTATGTGTTCTTTGACTTATGTGATAATTTTCTGTCGGTTTGTCCTACGTATACCTTGCCATATGAGCGAGATATTTTGTATATCCCGGCTTAGTGTTCGGATGGAGTCCGGTATCTTACCGATGCCAGTAGTTCATCGTGACTGTTTATTGGCTAAAATATTATATACATCTGTGTTTACCGAGCAGTCGGTCTAGTTGGACAGAGATTCTTTGTTCAATAGACCCCATAGCATTGCTCAGAAGGAGTCCAGTCATCTCTCAAACTGCCGGAGAAGTAAATCCGAGAAGTCAAAGAAATAACAAAACATTCCTATCACATGAACAGGGAATATGGCTACAAACTGAGTAATATCTGTAAACCCTATTACAAAATAAAAATAAACATCCAACTTAAAACTTATAATCTCTGATCGGTCGAACATCGGAGTTAATCAGGAAGAAAAAAATTTTTGACTGGCCCACAATTAGAACGCAGTTTCAGAGAAGCCCCTGAGTGGCCAACACCGTCAGCCAATCACTAAGCACATGTCAAGGCCTAG
This sequence comes from Medauroidea extradentata, assembly GCA_003012365.1. Taxonomy (NCBI): domain Eukaryota; kingdom Metazoa; phylum Arthropoda; class Insecta; order Phasmatodea; family Phasmatidae; genus Medauroidea; species Medauroidea extradentata. The sequence goes on along the minus strand of PNEQ01066320.1, from coordinate 658 downwards.
AGTTAATAAGGGCAAGACACTTCTGCTACCCTGATGATGGCAGCTGCATTGCAAGTGGAAACGTCGAATCACCATCGACACGACTAACACCTAAAACCAAGAGGATTCATATTTCATTAGCGATTCTCCATAATAATCACTGGTGTCCACAAATGTTGTGATACCACTTAATTTATAAAACATAACTGTGTGTATATTTTAGCACATTAATGTTTAAAAACTGTTAAGCTTTATATCCTGTATAATTCTTCTCTTGGCAGCAGCTAATTACTTACTTAAAATGGGGTTTTAGTGGGGCAGGCAACGTGTTTGATTAGTCTCGGCCATAAAAACAAATATATGTTAGTAGTATGATTATGCCGGTTCTGGCACATGGAGCCGGTGTGAGGCACCCGCCCAAGTGAGGCACCACCCGCCATGTTGTGACGTCATGTCCCCGGCCGCCATGTTGGGTGACCGTGACCTTGACCTTTAACCTTGACCTTGAGTGTCAAATTACCAAAATTTTCCAAAATTTCGAAAATTTCAAAAAATTTCAAAAAATTCAAAATTTTCAAAAAATTTCAAAATTTCAAAAAATTTCGAAAAAAATATTACCTCCATTTTGTTTCCGGTCACCATATTGTTTCCGGCCGCCATATTGGTGTTTCTTTCAAAA
>PNEQ01066316.1:0-17985 GCA_003012365.1 Medauroidea extradentata | reverse complement strand
AGTGACTTACGCGCACATCTGCAGTTCTACTTCATGGTTATTGGCGGCGTGTCTTTGTGAAGCGATGTCTCTCATTTGAGTTCGTCAATCACAGTAACGTTACTACTACTTCAGAAGTCTGTTATTTGTCAGTAAAACCCCGAGACACGTCACAGCTAAGACGTCCAATCACTGATCGTGAAGTAGAACTGCAGATGTGTACGTAAGTCACTGAAACAAAGTGAGGCAAAATTCTTTTCGCGAAAATCAGGTGTCTCTAATGATCTATCAAATATATAAGTGTAAAAGTGTCAGTAAACTTTTTGAAAAAACATTTATATTTTATTCACTAAATTTGTGGGTACCCCGTTCTACCTTCCTGCCACGTTTCGCCTCTCCCCCTTTTATGAATAAAATATTTACCATAAACCTCCGCGGGCGCATGCACAACAACCTACTGAAGTTTCATCACAATCGGGTAATTGGTAGAGGCTCGTATACGTTACAAACAAACACACACACATATATATATATATATATATAAACATACATACACTAGCTGTCCCGTAACTGACTTTTAATTACTTATTAATAGATGGTGTTACTATAAATTCTCTGTATATCTTTAATTTGTGAATTAACTAAAATTAGTTTATATACATTTACGTACGTTAATTTTAAAGAAAAGAGCATGTATCCTGAAATTACTGTTTAGATATTTACGTAAGCTTCATTTTAAAACAAAAAACTTCGATATCTCAAATGGTTCAGGAGATACGGATGATTAATTGAAAACACGTTTAATATTTTTTACCGGCTTTCAAGGACGAATTTGAATAATCCTAAAACTGCTTTTTAGACATTTACGTGAGCACCTCCGTATCTTAAGTGGTTGAAGAGAAATAGAGGATTTATTGAAAACATATTTTACGACTTTTCACAACCTCAATTTCCAAATTTCTAAAAATCGAAAAATTATGAAATATGCATGTGCTTCGGCAATGTCTTGAAGTAAAAATATTAACAATATATCATCCGGTTAGAAAGTTTTCGAGAATTTCGCGAAAAAAAGTTTTGCCCCTGTTCACCCATTGAATTTTAGATTTTCGAAAATTCCTTTCTTAGTGGGTGCCTACGCCGTGAGGGGAAACTACACTGAAAATTTCACGTTCCTAGGTCCAGCGGTTTGGGCTGTGCGTTGATGAGTGAACGAGTGAGTGGGACACTTCGTTTTATATACCCGCGGCTTTGCTCGCGAGTATTATTCGTAACTGATAATATTTACTTTAATTGAAAAACCTCTTTGTACTCAAGATTGGTACGTCAGTCATAAAGTGTTAGAATGTCCAAGCGGCTAGTTGAACTAACTCTGCAGCAGGATAAGTAGCAGCTGTCCACGCGAAAAGCAGTCTTAAGGCGGCTGCCTGGCTGGCGCTCGAACTGTCTGCAGAGTGTTCGGAGTTACGTTTTTTCTCAAAGACCATGAAACGTGCGTACACGATGCTTTATCTACGAAAAGAAAACACACGTCATACTACTCGTGAATGTGACTTTCAAGACATCACGCACATTGGAAATATTATTTTTAACCACTCGAATTGGGCTAAAAACGGTTGTTTGTCAATAAATATTTAACGGATTTTTTTCGAAATTGAGATTTACAAGTACACTGGACTTTGCTACAGAGACGCGTTCAATAAAATTACAGGGTCACCGCTTTAATTCACTCAGGAAAAACGTTACGGCGGGAACACTGCGCGCGCGTTTACGACTCTGGGCGTAGAGGCGATATCACAATACTTGTGCCGGCCGACATCGCTCGTAGCGCCTCATCAATTTTCGACTCACACATACAAACATACTCTTCACCAGGCGGCCGCCTTAAGTTTGTCCCTGCCACTAACAGCGATTTCGCCTGGGTCTTATGTAAAGCTCTGCGAATTTGACGTTGTGGGGTGATTACAAACACCTAAAGGTAAGAGGTTAATAGAATGAAAAACCTCTTTTTTTATCCTGTGCACAACCATTGGTGACGGTGCTCATTTTTTCAAAATATTCACTTGAAGTTTAATGCCATTTGAAAGTTTTGGTGGGAATAGGTTCCGCGGAAACGTATTTAGTCACCCAACCTTGATATTAGTTAGATGATACAATGTGAACGGATGTGTTCGAGGAACCTAAATGGAAAGTGAACTACATAGTCCATTTTAACCCTTTTAAACGACTACATGTAAATTGCACTCATTTCATCTGCCTTGTAGTTTTTGTGTGTCAGAATTGAATGTTCGCGCGCAGCTTTTAATGGAATTCGAGCCCAGAACCTCCCGGAATGTAGACCAGAACGTCGAAATAATTCGTGAAAATAAAATATTATTTAAAAAATAAAATATTCTTGCCATGAGCTCATAGAGGTTGTACAACACCACGTCTTGATAGGTTACTGTAGAGTGAAACTCCTGTTGAGTTATTTATCGCTGCACGTACTTGCTTTTCGGATCGTCTGTCTTGAAAGTTAACAAACTTAGTCTTATTCTTAATAATCAAGTTACCTTATAAAGTACAAAAACTAACACATAATTTTTAAATACTTACGTAAGCATCACTCTGACGTGAATAACACCTCAATATCTGTACTGCTTAGATATATATCATGGGTGTCGAATTTCTATATATTTTAAATTCACATCTTAAACATTTGTATAAATATCCAGTTGATGTGCAAATCACGACGCTAGCTAGTTCAGTTGAATCAAAATCGATTATTCATTTAAAAAACACATGATATCTGCACAGTACTGAGGGTTCGAATTTCGAAAAATCTGAAAACCGCTTTGCTATAATTTCTGTAATCATCATCCTGAAGCTAAAATTAACTGTATATCTCGACGGGTACGATAGATATCGAGGTTTTATCTAAAACACATTGAAGGTTTTTTCACCTCGTAAGAGAGTGAATTTCGAAAAAACCTTTCATTGCGTTTTAGAATACTTTATTGGTGTCTCGTGGACGTGAAAAGCACGACAATAGCCCACTGAGCTCAAGATATATCTAAGATTAATTAAAAACACATTTAACCACTTTTCACCCCTTTTCACCTCCTTAGGTGGGTATTTTCATAAAATTGTGATGTTGCTTTTCAGGAATTTAAGTAAGCTACAATCTAAAAAAAAAAACGTCGAAATATAAAATCAATGGGATCGATATATTTCCATTGTGAATCGAAAACACATTTTACCCCTTATTTTACCTCCTTGGGGCCAAATTCGGAAAATTTATCTAATGGTATTTGGGATAATTACAAAAGCATCAATCTAAAGCAAAGAGGACTTCGATATCTCTATTAGTTCAATAGCTATGGAGGAATAATCCAAAACTCATTTAATGTATTTGCACCACCTAAATTAAAGAATTTCGAAACGTCTTGGAGTCCTGTCATAAACATTTATTTACGTAAGCAATTGAAGTAAAAATCACGACGATAGTCAATTGTGTTCCAGTGACGTAGACGATTCTTAGAAAAACACATTTTGCCCTTTTTTTCTGTTTGAGGTCGAATTTCAAAAAAATCCTAAAATACTTTTTTAACATTTACGTAAGAAACATTTTGAAGTGAATGCCAACTCTCTATCTCGAAGGATTCGATACATATGATTAGTTAATCGGAAGCATATTTATGGTCTTTTCACACCCTTAAATGCTGAATTTCGAAAATTTCTTAAATTGGCTTACATGCATGTTTATGTGTATCCTATTAAAGAAAATATCGCGATTATAAGTCTTCGGGCTCGAGCTCTATCGACGTCTCTCCGGAAAAACATTTCACCCTTTTTCACCCCCTTAGAGGTCAAATTTAAAAAAAAAAATCCCTTCTTAGTGCTTGCCTACGACCTGATTCTATGTCCAGCGGTTTGGGCTGCAGTTTGATATGTCAGTTAGTCAGTCAGGGTTCTCTTTTATATATAGAGATAATCTTTAAGTGGGCTCTATGAGCACTCGGCTCTAAGTAACATGTACACAGAATCATGGTACCTAATTGAAACTTCCCACGTTTATCTCAATAATTTATTTATTTATTTTTTTTTGTTTTGATTCCTATCTGCTTTATTCCGTCGACCTCAGCCACATTAACAGAGGTATTCAAAGAGAGCATTTACATTTCTGAGCAGCGTCTGGTTTTTCTTAAGAGTTTAACCCGGATTGAACCGGTACTCTAAACGAACTGTAGTAAGAGTAAGGTAATATTTCATAACAATGTGAGGAAAATACGCATTCCCTTAAATTCGGTGAATACCGACTGTACGGAAACCGTCTCATGCATTACTTGAATGTCACATTCGGGGGGGGGGGGGGGGGCCATAAAGAGTATATGTGCGTTTGTCAGCGCATAGGTATTTCATACGGTATTAATGACAACACGAACTCTAGTTTATGTATAGTATCTTGAAGTTTATGTGGATTTTCTTAAATCAAGGAGTTAAAAGAACGTAAAGCATAATAACATTATTTATTTCGAGTAGCTGACATTTTAACGCCTGTGATTTCTATTTGTAAGGAATTTTTCTGTTACTTATATATATATATATATATATATATATATATATATATATATATATACATATATATATAATATCGCGGTGTTATTTAAGTTTTGTTCTTGACACGTAAATTTTTCTTCCATTTCAATTTTATTTTGCTTCCTTTCATGAAAAGGAACTTATTTGCATTTACGTACACACAAAATGATATTTTCCGTGGAAAGAACCCTTGCTGTAAATACCTTACTAATAGCAAAGTTGTTTTACTAGTTGTACTTTGTACAAAACAAGTTGAAACCAAAGGCACACTGAGGCGAGATGTTTTTAACAAGTTACCTAACTATCGTCTTTAATGCAATATGGAAACAAATTGCGTGACTCACGATATTGGTTTGGATTTTAGCATCTGGCTGCTAGTCAAACATACGTACGTGTAAAGTACATAACTATTTACAAATAGGCAAGAAAGTTTGTGAGCCAGAAATTCGTTATAATAGAAGAGATGAAAATCAAGTTACTACAGCACAGTGTTGCATTAAGCTCGCGTTACAAACTAACTAGTTGAAGAGACTCCAAACGGAGTGTTATTTTCACGAGTTTACTCTGTGAGTAAATTTAAATTGCCATGCCGTGGGGAATGTAAGCAGTCAAACACGACGGAGAACACTGCACAATAATAACATTTTATGTTATTTATTTACTTTTTCTGTTCAGTGTTGTTAGAATTGAGTTATTATATAACATAGTATTTTACAGTTTCATAATTTTCACAGCTGGAAAAAATATTATCAACTTCAACGCATGAAAATTTTAAAATTTTCCAATAAAAAATAATTTGTATTATTTTTGTATCTTAAGTACGTTGTTAATTGCTACAATTCGTTTTCTGTCCAATATACTTAGTACTCTATGATGTAATAAATTTCGTCTGACAAAAAGTGAACAAATAAAATCTGGAGTGAAAACTAACCATTTTGTCTCATAAAAGTAAGTATAAGAAAATAAAAAGCTGATACGTGGGTTGCAGTGTTATTATAAAAAGTGTAGGCTACTTGAAAATACTAAACCATTCTTTTGAACACTCAAACCAGTTACGCATTGTGCTTTAAGATAAGAATACATTGCTTGTCATAGTTTTTTTTTTTTTTTACAGTAACAAGGCAATTATAATTTTAGAAAGTATACTTCGAAAGCAACCTTAATTATTCCAACAGTTCAGTGATAAATGTCAATTTCATTGTTCGTATTTCATTTCCTTTCCTCGCTTCTCTGTAACATCTGCCGTGAAGAAATATTTACACACCCTTATTTCCTGTTGAAAACTTGGAAATTAAAACCTACGGACATGTTTTTGCTGCTTGCTGGCGTAATACTGCTCCAAACTTTAAACACTCTGAACTAACCGCACGAATATGCCCCCGAAAAACCTTCACTTTGCTGCTATTATAAAGTAATGACCATTGTGAAAACTTTCTGCTTGATTACTTTTCTTACAAATATCACACATCTGCTGTTGTGATTAAATTCGCCTTCCTTTTCTTAGACAAATAGTAATATCCTTTATTTAAATGATGGCAAATAAGAATGTATACAATCAACAGACTTTTTAGCTTCAAAATAAACGCCTTTTTATTTTTAGAAAACGTAACTTACTGTTAAAGTACTCCGAACATCAATTTAACGTGTTTTAAATCCTTCAGTGTATTTTGCGGAACAGTACGTTCCATTTACTTAAGAGTTTTTCTCTGCTTAAAAAAGAAAAACTAATAACCTAATTAATTTTAATTCTTACCTTACAACAATAATGTTTAACTGATTACATCTCAGGTTTCCATCGCACTATGTTTACGCGCACGCGCGCACACACACATACACACACACACGCGGGAGTATATATATATATATATATATATATATATATATATATATATATATATATATATATACACACACACACACTCCCGCGCGCACACACAAACTGTGCTAACAATAGTGGGCTCGATTTCAATGTGAAATAAAAAATTTAAGGTTGCTCTACCTAAGTATTTGTAGACGACTTATAAAAATTATATTGTGTTTAGTTTGGCTGTGACGAAATCGCGTGTCACATAAACATGTAAGGACGTACAAACTGACTGACGTAGAAACAAACATCTGTTGCACGTATACATTTAAACTACTTGATTCAAATGCTTGGATTATTTAAAAATTAACTTACATATTTTCGTATTTACCAAAGGGATTCAAGTTGTCTCCAAGAATTAGCTAACTGCGGACATTAGATATATTTCTTTGTAATGTGTATTAAATCCAAAATTAACATGTTTTGTTTCCCAGCATTAAATTGTGGATGTCTAAAAGTTGAACATCACCAAACTTCTAAATTGACTTCAGCGCAAACTAACTGCATTATTTTATATAACACATGTCTCAAATGTTTTTCTTGTTAATAACCCGAAGAATAAACCGAAATTTTGATAATTATACTTGGAGCAATTGCAGGAATTCTTACTTAATGTTCATAGCTCGCTTTTTGCATGCAGTTACTGCAGTCCTTTGCCGTAACCACTTATTGTAACTACACACAAATAAACGCTTCCATTCTTCTTAAAATCACATTAATACCTGGTAAATTACTGTCACTCATTTCAACTTCCACATAAACGTGCGCCGTCGGTTTTTACGTTTGGAAACTGCCAATTGATATTTAGTGATATTCAAATTAAATAAATATTACTATACTTTCAGTTTTGACGTGGTTCTTTTCCATAGAAAATATTTACAAATTAGAACCTAATTTCTGCCACAATATTCATGAATAAATAACTATATACTTTTTATGTATCTGATTTACAAATGCATTATTAATAAAGCAAAACTGTGTATTTATTAATGAATAGACTAGTAACATGTTCTTTTTTGGTGAATAATTAGCATTTCATCATATAGGTTATTCTAAATTCGAACGCACATAGAAATATTTTGTACATTAATAAATTATTTCAGTTAAATTCGCGTCCCGAATCATCGCACTGTTTCACTCTGATATAATGTTTTAATCGCTGAGACCATGACTTAAAATTTTAGTTCAGAAAGTAATTATTTTATTCCTGATAACAGAAGAACGGCATATAAGGCAGTATATTAATATTTGAACACATTGTGCATATAACACACATGTTCGGTTATTATGAGTGGGTCAGAGTGGAAAACTAAGAAATATTATTTTTTAAGCAGTTTAAATAAGTCGGAGTGAGTGATCTTCCCCAAATAAGAGCTTCTACAAGAATTTGTTGACAAGATTGGTATTCATGGATATACGCCATTGCTTGCGCAAGGAATGGCGTTTATCCATGAATACTCATTTTTTCATACATCTCCATTGCAAAAATCTTTCAAAGATCAAGAATACATTGCCAGTTACATTACTATGATTTATATAATTTAATTCTAACACACGTTACTTTAGTGCATCAATACAGTCTATTATCAGTCACTAACTTTATAAAATGGCTTTTCATTTTATTTATTTTGCACACGTTTTATAAAGCATTGACTTTTATATATGAATCATTGAATAACATGCACGTATATCTTCTCGTTTTATTTAAGAAGTGAAAAAATTTCGAATTATTGTTGCACACAAAACTGTGTGGAACATTTCATCATATTAATATAAGATTTCTGGTAAATATGCACATTTAAAAAAAGAGGCGGTAAGCGAACTAACGTGTAAAATTAATATTACAGACATATGCATGTTCTACCGTTTTGATTCCTTGATAATCGGTCTGGTAAATTGTTTCTGAAGAAGTATTAAAATATCCAAATATATAAGCTGTTTCTGCGTCACTGTGTCGCTTGATAAAGTACTCAATGCCGTTAAAACACTGCATTTATTAACTTCTAGTTATTACAACAATATCAGTCAATTTTGCGTCAAGTTTAATTTTTCATGAGCGTAAATTCTATGTTTTTACTTTTATAGTTAGTCGCTGGATTAAAACAGCGTTAGGCATACTATGCTTTGCAGAACGTCTAATATTAGATTCAGTTTTTTTTTCGATACGCAAGGCGGTTATTTAAAATGTTATGACTTTTTTAGCGTAATAAATTTGAGTTTTTAAATTTCGATATTATTAGCTTTAAGTAATACAGGTACGTCTGTATTAGTTTAGTTTATAAGCCCCAAAAGAGAACAGTGGCTTAAATGGAAACATTAAAGAGGCAACTAGCAGCTATTTATTTATCATGTATATTTGGAAAGTCTACGTCAGATTTGTTCACAGGACGTATTGCAACACGAAGCCAGAGAGATGAATGTCCCATCGTACAGGCACGTGCTTTATGTAAATTATTCTATTGTGTATACGGCAAACCACACTAGATCGCTAAATTTGTTTGTTTAATATAATTGCAACGACATGTACAAAAGGTTTAAAATTTTACGTGGGCGAAGACGTGCAATGTTACAGTTCGTGCTTATTAATATGCACGCATCCAGATGCTGCGATATTATAAATAAACAACTAAACGAGATTAGTTTGCTTGATGTTTGTTCAAATTGTTGACCGAATTATTTGGCTCAGTGCAATATTGCTACATAATTTGTTAATTGTTTCGGTTTAAAAAGTATGTGTACTAGAAAACTTATATGGATTAACAACATTTGCTTATAAAAATTTTGATGTGTGTATTCCGAGTCTTAGGGTCGTATCTACAAACAGCTTTCGAATGACAACCATCTGCTCACCAATGCGTTCTCTATGGGGATAGCAGTTGGTTGTCATTCAAAAGCCGTTTATAAATACGGCCCTTAGTATATAAGTTATATTGATCACTTAATCTGTAAAGTGACTGAAATAACTTTTCTGTGATATTTAGTCCAATAAGCTTACGTAAAACATTTGCGAATGTCAACAATGTTACCTTTGAACATAGTTTCTAGGCTTATTTTCCATCATTATAATACAGATAGCTGTAACCACATATGTGTCAAATTAAGTAACATAGTTTTTTGACAGTTTGCTGTGCCATAAGACAGGCCAGATTATTTATTTTCGTTTAAGTGTTATAATTGTTTTAGCCATTTTGCCGGCAACAAGAATGTAGGCGAATGTTTTCTCGCTTAGTGGCAGTACATATGATGTGTAGGGATGTCAAAACTCAATGCAACTACCGCGGACAAGAAATCATGATTTAATCATATTGAGGAGTGACGTAACGAATATATATTCATTGACACATATTTCCAGTCAAACGTTCGTACATACAACTGTATACAAATATTTCTGAGCTGTGTGAACATACTCTTAAAACCCTTTTGCGCATAGGTGACTGGGGTGGAAAGACGCAGTAACTGGCCAGAAGGAAACATATACGTTTTCTGGAGATAAAAAGCGTCCAGCATGATCACTGCCAAAAAAATAACTATATATTTGAACTAAGTTACTTTCGTACAGCGCTTTTAGTTCGATAGGGACAATACATATTAAAAGTGTTACACATTAAGTGAGAGTATAGCGCTGGTGAGGGGTGACATGAGGTAAGTATGGAGCAGCACCGGAATGAAGGGGTGGCGGAAACGGGAGATCCCCGAGAAAACCTGCCGACCAACGTCCGGTACGATTCCCACATGCAAAAATCCAGGGACCGATCCCGTCGAGAATTGAACCCGGATCACCTTGGTGGAAGGCGAATTGTCTGACCATTCGGCCACCGCGGCCCCGTTACACATTAAGAACTTTTATATAATATTCATATGGATTCGAGTTATCAAGATAGATTTCGTAACCTAGGCCTACATGTAATTTAGTACAGTTTTACAATTTTTCTAGGAATGTACTACACTAATATTGCATGCGGATGGCAAGTACTTCATAATTCATTCCTTTTGTAATCACGGAGAAAATTAAAAATTGCTTTACATGTTTCGTATAACAACAGGTATATCAGATGCAGTATTTTGTCTCGAGTTGGAAAATATATTTAGCAACTACAAATGTTTTAAAAATTCAAATCGTACAATATTTTTAAATACCACTTCGTAATTTATAACCCTAGAGGGTTAGAATACACGAAAATAACATTCATATTCATGTAATTCTTTGTGCCCCCTCATACCTGAACACATATTTTAATGTAAAAATATAACAACCGTCTTTATGCATCAAGATAAAACCTGACTGATTTAATAGTGGCGCCAATGACAATATAAACAAAATCGGCCAACAATCGAGTCAAGTTTTCAAACGAGTGGCCAGACCTGTATCTGCAGCCGTAGTTCAGATTAACTCAATTTAAATATACCGCTGGTTTTTTTTACAAATAGTTTTTTTAGTTATTCAGTGCAAATCTTTAATATTATCTTTTATAACTTAAATAGGTTTCCAAACTTAACTCGCACAAGACAATTTGTTTTCAAAATATTTTTTAAAGCTCAATTTCCTCAGTAGCACTGGGTTACAAAATGAGCGCCAGAAGTGACTACACGTTAGTACATTTAAATAATGTATTTGATAAATTATTTGCGTAACAAATTACTTTCACATTAAGTAAAAAGTAGTATGGAATGTATTTCAATATAGTACATAATTTTAAAAATAAACGACCTAAGAGCTTATAACACTTATGTTAATGAACACTTTTTTAGTGTATTTCATAATCCTGGTGTAGCATAAAAATAAGTGCACGAGTTCCCGAGACATTATTTTAAAAAAAGTATCCCTTTGTTAAGTGAGCTACTTTACAAGCATGGCAAGAAGATGCTGTTGTTATCATCACAGTGTATAATTAATACTTACCACGCCATGAAGTTTAATTGAAATTGAAGAAGTGGTTTGGTAAGTATTTTAAACTAACTTAAAATACTTAAATAGTGATGTTTCTTGGAGATTAAATTAAAACGTTCTGAATTTGCCTCCTTGAACATTTTTAGTGATAAACATGTTAGGAATCTGTTCGGTAATTTTCGATGCATATTTTTATCTATTCATATAACTTATATTTAAAATTTGAGGTTCTATTTTATAGTTGGTTAAATTAAATTCTTAGATAATGAACAGACCAAATAAAATTTTGTTTGGTAATATGTCTAACATTTTCCGAAATAACAGATGAAATCTTGATTCATTAAGTAGGTTTGCTTGTAAAGCTTGCAACAAATCGATATCATTCAGTGATTGAGAAATTAAGAAACTAAACACTTATTAAAACTTTTTTCACAATTTTTTGAATGATATTTCAAATAATCCCTGAATTTTAAGATGAAGCCATCTCTGCAGACAAACTGCTACATTCAGCGGTTTGTGTAATGCATTGGTAAGTCAGTCAGTAGAGAGTTTAATTTTATATACAGCATACAGCCACAACTAACTTATTATCCAAAAATTAAAAATTTATTTTTTATTTTCTATAATTTTCGTCTTACAAAACCTATATTTTAACGTCAACGCGTCTCTAAAAACACATAATAGACACACGTAAATTAAGCTTTTTTTAAATAGAAACAGAAGTCAATTTCAGTGTTAAAGTACGGTTTCTTTTGATCGGTAGCCTATCAATTTAATCTAGATGAAGAGCTCATAGTAAGTATTATGTGGATTATTTTATTTAATAAACCAGCGTGAAGAGTAATCAACACATGTTTTTAAAACAACGGATAGAACACAGATATAGCACATGCCAGGGAAGAACTTCTTGCATGCAGCACTACAAGGTTCTAGTAACAACGTGTATTATTACAAGCATTACTACTGTTTACTGTCTACTTGAACTGTCGCTCGTCCATTGTTTTCTGTGCCTGGCAGCTTGTTTGAAGGGTCTCGGGTTCGTTTTCCAGTAGCTCTATTGATTTTCTGTGTAGGGTTACAATCGCATTCAGATAACCAAAATTCCCATAATATAACGTATGCCAATTAAAATATTTGGGTGAACTTGCATTAGCAGTTACAATCTAAAGACGCGTGTTGGTAATACGCCTTGCAGCAAATATTGTGTCACAGAAAACAAGAGAATACACACAAACAAACAGACAAGTGTGTCCAACATACCTCTTTAGTTTGTAACTTTCCCCCACTGCAAAAATAGTTCGAAAATAACATCGCATCATTAACAAAGCGATTAAAAAATATTGAACTGTTCCCCTTGTAGTGTGTTCTATATATAGGGATTGGTAGTTTATCGCGAAAATATTTTCAAGCCAATTGGTTCCAACGTCTTGCGTGCAAGCCTGCAGCTCTTGCTTCGTAGCCAATGATTGGATGTGTTTTTAAATCCCAGGCTTGTGTTCTTGCAGTAAGCATGTTTTGATTCGCTCAGTCAAATATGTGACGCCTCTACGGAAAGACACGCTGCTAATTACCACGAAGCAGAATTGCAGATATGTATGTAAGGCAATGAACGAAGCGGTGCACAAATACTGTCACGAAATTTACCAGCCCCTATATAACACGAAAGTGTTCGTCGTGTGAACAATAACGTGCGACATTTGTAATATATTTACGGTCAGTGTGAAGTAAAAGTACACGATTATGGTTAGTGCAAAATTGCATGTGCGATTATTGTGACGGATATATGATACACTGCTTGTAATTCTACACAGTCTGCTTGTTGTGCAAGTAAAATTTTGTAAACAATGTTTCTGCGGATATGATTCGTTGGTTCAAACATAAGAAGTCACACTTTCTAATAAACAACCTTAAAAAAATTATTATATCACGCAAACGTGTACGTATCAACGTTGGAAACAATGGAAAATCAAGATATAACATATTGTTGGCATAAATTCATTAAGAGCTGTCAGCAACGATAAATTCGTATTTTTTAAATTGTACCAAACTTTGTCAATTTTTTATACATTACATTACTAATAATTTACCACAGATGAGATATTTTGTTTGTTCAATAATTATCGTACAGAATGACACCTTTGTTATTTAACGTAATGTTTTATAATTACCGGTACTCAAAGTTATGCAAAGAAATTTGGTTAATTCAGGTTTTTTTTTTTTTTATGCAAGCAGTTTTACGTGATATTTCTAAGGTGTCATTCTAGAACTCAATACATGGACTTTTGCTATAATTTATTACTTTCGTATCTTTTGAATAGTTTTTACTTTGGGTAAGTTCCGAAAATGGCCAAATAGCTAATATTACATTCGCTTGTACGAAACTATGGACTCAAAAAATATACATATGTGAAAAAAATGATAGTAATGTAATGTGTAAGAATTGGAATTTGTTTGGTAGCATTGAAAAGTATTGCATTTTTCTGTGCAGAGTGCCCTTAGAAAGTATTTTAATCTGGTACTCAAATCTGCAGACATTCATTAAATTTAAAATACGAAGTAACAAAACCTAAAAGTAATTATATTGTATCCAATGGTTTCTCAACAAGCTGAACAAATTACGCTTTTCGCACTAGCTTTCCTACTTATTTGATACAGAAAAAGAATGACCGTTATTTGTGCAAATTTTCCTAAACCCGTCGTGTATCAAATGGCACGTCTGGGAGAACTCACTAAAATAGTATTCAGGAAATAATAGTCATTCTAGCTGTGTTATTAGTAACGTACATCAGTAGTCAGAGCCATAAATGGAATGCATACTACGTGGAATAAATATACAATCCCTACCATTAGTTAATTTTCACATTAAAGTAAATAAAGAATATAAGCTAAAATGACGTAGACGATAGTAGGATGTGCAGGTGATTAACAATGCAATTAATGTTATGCTTTGCCAGGATACGTATTTTTAAATGAAGTAAACACACGCAACGTTACTTTCTGTAACGGTTGTCTTTAGCGTTCAGTAAGTAGAAACTTCTTTTCATCATTTAACCTATATGACTGCATGAATAACACCTACCCACCCACCAACACACATTTTTTTAAGTAATGTGTAAAACATGTATCTTTTTCAGCCTCATTTCAATAATGTAGCTCTGTGAATACGTAACTACACACACTAACCCTAAATACAGATATATTTTACGTGTGTACCAAAAACATGCATGTAATACACTAATACACTTAATTGCACTTAGTAAATTAAAATAAACTTTGTTAAAATAATTACTGGTGTCAAATGCGATCCCTATCAAACGGTAAATATATATTTCGCGTTTATAGTTCTAAGTGAATTATTTTATAAATATTTTAGTGTGTGTGTATATATTTATATAATTATTAATTTTTTAAACATTCTATATTGTTTATTATTTTTGTAACACACATGTAACACAATATGCTATAGTGAACAAAACTCATGTACAAATGTAATGGAATAAACAAAAAATGGCTGAAGTGTAACGGGATATAAGAGATGCAGTCATCATA
Organism: Medauroidea extradentata; assembly: GCA_003012365.1. Lineage (NCBI taxonomy): Eukaryota > Metazoa > Arthropoda > Insecta > Phasmatodea > Phasmatidae > Medauroidea > Medauroidea extradentata. Next base: position 3,130 of record PNEQ01066316.1, on the reverse strand, counting down.
TCGCCAAATGCGTTACAGTAAAAGCAGTTTAAGTATGAAAGTTATTATTATTATTATTACTTGGAAAGTTTTAAACGACAAAAAATATGTTATTTATTTCCAGCATTATCAAACTATTTTGTTTTATAAATGTAATCAGAACAACTTGTAAACTAAAACGGACTTTATTGTAACGCATTTGACGATATGTCTGAATCTCCTAAATCTCGTTACACTTCAGACAGTGTTTTTTTTTTTTTCGTTCATGCCCTAACACTATTACATGTTATTATTACACGAGTCAAAAACCAAAATATTAAACTGCAAACGTTAGGATGTATTTGTATTATTTTTGTATAGTGGACACTGAGCGCCAATGCCATAAAAATGCGTTTTTATCCATGTTCACTATTTGTTCTCTCTCCCTAATGACATACGATAGGACCAAAGGAAGAAGTGGCATCTACATATAATAGTTGTTCACCTTCCCTGGTACGAAACTATGTTCCCAGAACAGTTATTCACGGACATTTGGGTATACGCGCAAACGTTGATTTTACAGAAAAACAACTTGTTATACATTCCTCTTAATGGACTGGAGTTCACAGCATCAGATCTTTATCTTTGTTTCCATACTAATTTTAACTATAGAAATGGTAATTGATTTTGTGAAAATATGTATGATTCCCCATTGGGTCATCCATTCAAACAAATTCGAGAAAATTAAGAAATGCAAATTTCCCCAGGTTTCATTTTTCGAATCCTAATTTATTCTCCGGGAGCACTACGTAAAGTTCCCTTCGAAAAACCGAACACTTACAGGAATTGTTTCAGTTTGTTATCAGCAGAGACAAGCGTGATGCATCAATGCTTTTTTCTTTATTTAGTTTCCCTGCGATAATGAAAAATTCAATCCGCGGGTGCAGTGAAGGGCAGGATGCTGCAGCGATTCCTCTCCTATCTCGTCTCGTGGGGACGCGCCCTCGGTTTGGGAAACGAAACCGCCCCCCTGCGTGCGAACCGATCCGTCACTTAGGGTAGGGGAGGGTTGAGAAACAATTAAGTTTGGGATTCCGTCCCGGGGGTTGAGGTCTTCCCTGCTACCCTTACCCACAAGGGAGGATTGAGATGAGTGTGGAAGGGGAAGGGGGCTGTTATCCTCTTACTCCAGCCCAGTATTTCTCAGAGGTAGTCCCTCCATGAACGTGATGGGTAGTGCGGTCTGCTCCAGTCTCTTCGTTCACGTGCGATAGTGCACAGTCATCTGTAATTTACAGTATTTCCCCCTCTGTAAACATTCCTGGAGGCGTATTAACATTTTTGACATGTCACACTTTAAACGTTAGTCTTCTACCCTTATTTACATTGCTCGATAATGAATAAATTCCATGTTATCTAACATTTCTTGGTACATGAAAAATACGAATATTAGTAATGGTGATATTAATTAAATTATCGTTCATGACATGCGTAGTTTAATTTGACGGAAATCTTTCTATATTAATGAGATTGCTGCTAACGAAACTGCTGTAATTTCATGTCAGCGAGCTCCTGTTGTGTTCGATAAGAAGAGAATGAAATTTAAACTTGGTGATGAAATTTGGGTGTATACCGAGTTATATAGTACTGTTGGAGATGTTCGGATGTTAGGTCATGTTGAGTATGTTCACAGCTCATAGTGCTGTATTGTTATAAAACGTCTAATAAAAGTGTTTTGTAATGACAACTTTTTTTAGTACTGGATCTTTTTTCACAGAATGCAGGAAGTTGCATGCTGATAAGACGCCTAGCACGCGTTCTTGGTATATAAGAAGGTAGAAAGGAGGTGTAGTAGACAGATATTTAGAGCATCGAATGTCAAAAACATTACTACTCACTCAGAAATACTTGTAGCGAGGAAAATATGCAAGCATAGGCTTGTACCTACCCCTGCTGTTAACTTATTTATTTTGTTATGGCTTATGGTGAAGAGTGCGTGGTAGATAAATAAACGCTGAAAACATCAATTGATTTCTACGCTTTTTTCGAAGCCAATATAGATAAAATACTCAGTGACAATCCTAGATAATGGTAACTGCAAACTTTATGAGTAAATATTTATCCAGAATTACTAATTCCTTACGCGTGATCTCTTGCGCCGCAGTTAAATGCACGAGGTTCCGGCGTCAGAGATTGTGCCTCAGAAGTTCGTAATACTGGAAACAATTTTGTTTAAAACGTTGGCTAAAACTGTTGTCTAGGATTGCTATTGTTTATTTTTCGCAAATTAGCTTCAAGAAACCTACAGTTATATATTAATGAATTTAGCTTTTAATTATGTACCACGCACTCTTACGCGATATGGGTGGCCCACACACGCACATTACACAACATCTTAGGCGCATGTAGTTAAGAATGCTCGCCTCTATATAATTTTTCCTGCTGACGCCTCATGTTTATGTCTTAATTTTAGAAGTAAAAGTCCTACGTACATGCCTAAATCTTTCTAAAGAAAGAGCACCAAAAACGTTTATGCCTTTAAGGGGAGTGTGTACTGGTTTCAATTTTCAGCGTTTGAAGCTTGGGAAAAGTGGAGCGATAAGAGCCAGAGTAGAACGCTCGACGAGAAGCATATAGCCTATATTCGCAGCGCGCCAAACTGGCGTGCAATGTTTTCCTTGTAGTGTTTTCCTTTGGGACTTTTAATGGTGAACCTAAAATTATATTTTTGGATAGTACGAAGTAAATGCCAACGCAGACATCTCGTTTTCAACTGTGAGATATCAGGTGGTATTTTCGAAATTCCAGCAATTTAAAAAACAATTTTTTGACAATTTGGGAGATTCAAAATTCATGTTTCTGACAAGCGTGCAGAATTTTTAAAATTATATGAGCTTAGTTTCAAGAGTGCGTTGTTTTCTTTGCACTGTGAGATATCAGGTGGTATTTTCGAAATTACAGCAATTTAAAAAACAATTTTTAGACAATTTGGGAGATTCAAAATTCATGTTTCTGACAAGCGTGCAGAATTTTTAAAATTATAGAAGCTTAGTTTCAAGAGAGCGTTGTTTTCTTTGCACTGTGAGATATCAGGTGGTATTTTCGAAATTACAGCAATTTAAAAAACAATTTTTAGACAATTTGGGAGATTCAAAATTCATGTTTCTGACAA
>PNEQ01066315.1:5764-18085 GCA_003012365.1 Medauroidea extradentata | reverse complement strand
GACATACGAGATCATCTTGTTCCAAGGTCGAGCCCATTGCTTCTAAATCTCTCACCAAACAGTCGAATTTATTAAAGTGTTCTTGTAATGACGTCGTACACTTTAAGGTGAGCAGTTTCTTGCGCACAAAAAGTTTTGAAATCGCACTCTTTCTTTCGAAAACATTGCTCAGTGAGGATAACATCTTAAATGCTGTCTTTGCGTCTCTCACATAGTCAAGGTGCCGGCCCGTAACGCAGTTAATTATTACATTCCTAGCCTTACGATCCAAATCCGTTGCAGTTTCCAACTCCTTACCCTCTTTGCTCTTCCATGTTTCATCTTCGACAGTTCCTCTGAGTCCTTTTTCATCTAACAGGGCCAAAACACGAAACTTCCAATTTTGAAAATTAGTGTCAGTTAATTGGGGAAATGGACAAATGCTTGTGCTCGCCGCCATAAGCTTCGACATTCTTCTCTGACTTTTGTAAACAACTCCCGACTCCCGGATCCCGTTAATTTACCACATATTCAACACACGTTTGCTGAACTTTGCATTCCTAATGTTTGCACTGGCGATCTGGGCCCATAACCTGTTGATTTTATACTGGTTAATAACAATACTTCACACTTAATACCGCAGCAGATTCCATCTCTTTATTACTATCCTGAAATATACACACCATAGAAAAAAATAATACAAACAAACATTGTACCATAAACAAAAGCACTACATATTTCACATAGGCCTACATAGTATGAATTGTGCTTTTGAGTGTAGTATAGTATAAACCTACTGCCTCCAGAACTGATCACAGCGGTATGCTTATGTAAAGAAGTTCTTGCTTCTGCCCAATAATGAATTATGGTATTCTTGGAAACCTCTTTACCATCTTCTGTGTATTCTAGAGCTTTGCCTGATCACTATGCAGTGAGCATGGGTCAAGACTACCTGGACGCAGATAGCCCTGGGGTTAGACAATCTGGCCAGGAAACTCCCATATGCAGCTCCAAGGCTCAGGCTGAGAGAGTATGGATGAAGATATTTCGTAATCAGCTGACAGCTGTGGGGGTCTGGATTATTTACTGTGCTGAATCACCTGCCTGCTCTAGAGTGGGTGACTCGGACGGAAGTGCAGTATGTGACCCGATGCTGAATGACTATATATGACCCTCCCTACACCATATCAGAGAAGTGGAGCCTCACAGGTTGTCTGTGATACGATCCTACTGATACCTATCAGGCACCAGAAAAATGACGTCAGTGGTTTTCCAAGTTAATAATGCTCTTAAATTTTTGTTTCTGAAAGTTTAGTTTTCTATTTAAGTGTGAAGCTGTAACTGATCCAATGATTGTACGTATGTCAGGTTTTTTTACATTAGTGGAGTTCTCTATGTTTATCTTTTATATTTATACATCAATACAACTTCAGTTTGGCATTTGAGAGTCAAGACCATTTATGTTGTAACCTATCTTGGTTTGAGATGTTCAAAATGTTTTATTTAGTTTGTATGAACATTAATGGCCTTGTGCAGCAGCAAGTTTGTTTTGTGTGGATGTAAATTTTCCAGAATATTTTCAAATACAGTAACAACCTTTTAAAAAGTTTCTGAAGGGACTGAGGAAGTTAAACATATTAAAAGGGAAGAATGTTTTTAGTAGTTTTATAGTAATTGTTCTCTTTATCTGCCTTGTCTAAATCCTTAACATCTTTGAGCTTTGCCTGAACTAGTACTAAACATTAAAAGCATGTTAAGTTAATTGATGAACTTTGTGATACAAATTTTTGGTAATTAAGCTGTATTTACTTCTTATAAAATCAGTAAGTACTGTTCTATATTATTTAAAAGAATTTTAACTGAGCCTACAGTTTTTTTTTTGTATGATGAAAAACATTTACAATACAGTACTGGAAGACAATAAAGCTAGAAATGCTTTTATAATAATCTTTCGCTTTTTGAAAACATAAACACGTGTTAAGGGCGCTGTCTACCGCAATTTTCATCACCATTATTTTATTTTTTATTTATACCATATATTTTTGTTCTTATGTTAGACACAAAATGTGACTAAATTTGGCTCTTATGAAATTTTTTTTATCTCTCAATGTTTTCGCGTAATGGCTTGTTAAGGTCATATTTTGCTTGATTCCGTTTTAACGATTACACTAAAACCAACTGATATACCAAACTCAAAAAAATCACGGTGGATAAAAACATTGCAGGCTACAATGACATGCTCGTTAAATTAAAGAATAAAAATTATTTTAATTTTTAAAAAATATATTTAATTTTTTAAATGTTTATTTTCAGTTTCAGCATTTTTTTAAATTCAAATAATTTTTATTCTTTAATTTTACTAGCGTGTCATTGTTACCTGCAATGTCTTTAACCGTTGTGATTTTTTAATTTTGGTATATCAGTTGGTTTTAGTGTAGTCGTTAAAACGGAAACATGCAAAATATGACTTTAGTAAGCCATTACGCGAAAACTATGAGAGAGATAAAAATAGCTGGTACAAATAAAAAATTAAAAAATTGTGATGAAAATTGCGGTAGCCGCGCCCTTAACTAGCAAATGTACAACGTCAAATATTCTGGTTGACTTTAAATGTAAGTTTCACTTTAGAAACCCAATGATGTGGAGTTGATTTGACAAAATTCAACTATAGATGTTACAGGTAGTTCCTCTTAACCTATGGCAGATCTATAGACAATATTTGCTGTTTGTCAACATAGTCCAAGAGTGTTAAGAGTTTCTGAATTCAAAAAATAGTAAGTTACACTAAAAATTTTTTATACTCATTGCAAGATTTAAAAAATAGAACTTATATATTCTTATACAAGTACTTCATTCTAGTGACTAAACTTTAGATAATTGGCAATAAAGTTTCAGAATTGGCCACTGTATTGTCTGGAGTAGAATATGCTGCTAGATAAAATATAAAGCCTCTACATAATGAATATGTGTATATGATAATGCTTTTTTCCATATGTCACATGTACTTTGCTGCAAATACCAACAATTTTTTGTGTGCAGAATTTTTTGTGTTTGACTGACAACCTTAATAAGCGAAACATTCAGAAATGTTAACAAATTTATGTATCCGGACAAATTCTGTTTTGGACAGATTTTATTTTACATATTACAAAGACAGTAAAAACATACTCCAGTTGTTTAGTGTGCAAACGACAGAAAGCTGTGCGAAGTTAATTAATAAAACTATCTAATTAGACCACAGTATAAGAAGGTGATTTAGACGAAACTGATTGGCCTACAAATTGTATCTGCACTTATAGGAATCAAAATTATGTACAGTTAAATGTAAATGCAATGATTATATTTTTTGGTTTGTGTGTAGAAAATAGGCTTGTGAACAATGTATTTTGTTGTATCCTGAATATGTAAATAATTTTGTATTAGTGTGTTACTGGGAACTTATCAAACTTTTCGTGCTTTGATAGCTGCAAGGTAGCTTATCTTATGTGTAATTGTAAAATGTAATTATTTATTGTATATTGTTTAGCCTTCAATTATTTGTTTTGTCTTTAATGTGTATTGTAATAACATTGACACACTCCATATCTCTAATTAGGGATCCAACGGAGGACGCCAAAATAAATAAAAACTGGAAAACAATTTCAAGTTTGTTAGATATTATTCAAAGTTATGTAGTTACCTGGAAAAACTACTTGTGCAGTAACTTTATGAAAACAGCACAGACTGTAAATATAAAAATTTCCTTGAATTGACTAGCTTAAGAAGTATACATTTGGTTCAAACGTGTATGTAGAATTTCACGACAATATTACTATAATTAAACACCGTACTATATTTCACACTGAATTTGTGGTTTATCTACAATAACACAGAAAGTATAGGGATCTTCACACTGTGACAAAATTAATAATCATATTGATTACATGATAGATAGAAGTACAAGTACACAGTATGATACTTGGCCATATACACATTAAAGGATAGTACATTTTCTTCGGTGGTTGAGACGTTTAGTTCAAGAAAAATGTTTCAAACTTTGAAGTGTGTGCGCCTGTCTACAAGTACTGTATCAGACTGTAAGTTCTTGTACTTCCGTCTCTCATGTCATATTGGTGGCTTATTTGTCACCATTTTTTGATCTTATGTTTGTAATTCTTTTCTGAAATGCATTAACTGTGCATTAATTGTGTACACAAAATTTAAAAAGAAATTCACTGTACGTATTATGAATAAACACTATTATGAGGTAAGTTAGACACTGGAAATTACATTTTCCCATTCACTGAAATTTTCCTAAGTGTGGAATCATAAAGGTTGGAAGAGGTCGCTAGGCTATCAGGGTAAACAAAAGACAGCACAGATACTTAGAGACTGGTATTGTTTATATAACACACAAATAAGGCACATTTCTTTGCTGAAATGTACATTGCGACATTTTGCTGCTTAAAGTGGCAAAGTGTTGCGATACATGCTTCATGTAAAATTATGTGCAGTTTTCTAGAATTTGTGTGTGACAAGTAGTCCTACCAGTCTGTAAGTAGGCGCTTAGAGGAAGTTTTGATTAACTACATCAACAATACTGTCACGGACCTTAAATTAAAATCATCTTTAAAACACAATATTTTGGAAATGGAGGTTGTAATTAGTATAAAGTCCTAGGTAAGTGTGCAGTAAGATCAGAACCTTTGTGGATCAGGGTGGAGGTTGATGTGGCAGCTAGTCGTTCGCATCCCACTAAGATGACTTGTGTTCGATTCCTGGCAAAGTTAATTCCAGATTTTGATACGTGGGAATCGAGCTGGATTATGCTGCTGTTGGCAGATTTTTTCTAGAATATCTCGTATTACTTAATAATTTCATTCTTGCGTTTCTTCTTTTTCACCTCGCTGCACCCTCATCAGTTCTCAAGGCCTTGATGTTAGAATAAGAGCTGCACAAATTTCTCACCGTAACCATTGTATTAACTTGTGTCAAATCCAAAAATACGTTTTGTCCAATTTGAAATCTATGGAACAATACATGTAATATGTAAATAGATTTTTATGTTTAGTGGCAATGTTTCGAAAATTATTTTATATAGTAAGATACATTAACTTACATGGCTTTCTAGCATTCTGCAAATTTTGTACCATGAGAAATATTAGAAAAGAGAGATAGCAGTGAAGTTTTATTTAATTTTAATTGCCCTTATGATAGCTTAACCGTTTTGCCGTGGAGTGTGTGACTGTAATGTCTGCAGATCAAGTGTTCCTGAAGTACATAACGTATTTGCAGAAATTACTGTACTGTAGCATGGCCCAGGGATGCCCCGATTTAATTTCACATGTTAATAATCTACAGTATGTGTGATTAATATATTTTTGTTGCCACTTATAATAATGTAATAATATGCATAATAGTAGTCTTTGCAACAATGGTATCTGAAAATTTGTGTAAGTACTAATTGTAATATTATAGGTTAAAAAAAAAGCACGTCAGTGGAAGTTTACTCATATTTAACATAATTAATTTTCAGTAACTCTGAACTAGTGTTATTTAAAATTTAAATATTTTTGTTTAGATGTAAATTATTTTTCAATGTGTTATTTTGGTAAAAATGTTCTATAAATTTTAATTAACAAAATTTTATGCTCTCTGTTAAAGCTTGGAGTGTGAGGACAGAGATACCGAGCTAACCTTTCCAAGAAAATTGTTATACTTCAGTGCAAGACCGGTCTCTAAAAATAACAGTAGAGAAAATAAAAATAGAATAACGGACTGTTTCTGATTGGCGGTATAAAATTTTAGTTTAATGTTTATTTCATTTAGAAACAAAATTATTGCTTAATATAAATCTATGAAATTGGTATGAAAACTAAACTGTTCATGTTTCTACCTATACTCCATATAATATATGTTTGGATAAATTTGACAGCAACTTATAGGCAATAATTTGTAATATTTTGTTATTTGTGTCACTACACAAGACAAACTTTGCGATAAGGATGCTGAAGTGGACATCTCAGCTTCATTTTAGAACTAATAATGTCTTGCGTTGTGCAACAAATTACAAATTACTGAAAATTATTGTCCATGTGTAATTTATCCAAACTTACGTGAAACCAAGTATACATGCAAATATTATCATTCTATAATTTTGTGTTAATTGCGAAAAATTTAATATTTTTAAAGTTCTTTCCTTTAATGGCCGCGACCGGCACCAGTGACAGGCAATGCCGGTAACTTACCCGCAATGGCAGGTTTGTTGTCTGCAAGATGGAGTGACGTGGGATTGTATGCTCTGAGGTACTTCCACCCCTGCAGTCAGCTCTGAGGGTGCGTCTTCTCCCCCCCTCCTCCCTGCAGTCAAATTTATGGAATAGTGTAGTGAGACTAGAATTTTGCAACCGTTGGTAATAAACCTCAAATTTTAAAATTCAGTTTCCTTTGCGCTGAGCTTGCTGGGACGTGTGGCAAATATGAATGTGCTACAGTATAGAGGAATATAATGTTAAGCCCAAGGCAAAATTGAGTCATTGTTTTCTCAGTGTGTGCATTGCTGTCCTCGGAAAAGTAGATCTGCTTGGGCATCTCTTTAGAAAGTGTTTATGTAGTATTGTGATTAAATAAAAGTGGCATATATAGAAAAGTTGAAGGTAGGGAAGAAAGCTGAATCTCATTACAAAGTACTTCAATTTGAGGTATCTTCTGTTATACAGTACCTACATCTACAATAATCTCTATAAAGTTTGCAGTCCAAGGCCATGATCCATCATTTCTACTGCTTTTACGGTAATTATTTTTTATTCCTTCACGTGAGCAGATATTGAAAAACTGTTGCACTTTTGTTAAAAATTGTTTTTACTATGCAGTGAATTTTTTTTAAACAAAAAAATTTATGTATTTGGCTAATTAGTTCATTAATGAGAATTCCCTTAATAGTGTAATTAGCAGAAACTGTTATGTATTTGTTCAAATATTTGTAACTTTTGATGCCTCTGGGTCGTGTCAGGTGGGATGTCACAGTATAAAGTTGCACGGCTTTTACCTGTTGGTGTGGGGGAGTGGGTCGGCGACCATGGGCCTTCCTGTCCTGACACCGACGGTGTTTGTAGAGAGTAGCGTCGTCCCTCGAAGCTGCTGCAGCGTCCTCGGGGTATGCTGTTGAGAGACATCCACTACCACTATTGAAATGAGAGTTGGAGATACAGATGACTCTTAAGGTACGGTTTATTGTGGTCACTCGTCCTAGAGCTGACCACCATGTACCACGCTACTGTTCTCGCCCGCAGCACTGGCGTAAGCGGTTAAAGTGGCGCGAGGCCAACAATGGAAAATTACGTGAAATCCTTAAACGGGTGCTGAAAAAGCTCTCCCCGACCACGTGTCAATCCCTGAGGCCATGCAAGAAAAGAAAAGGTTCCGGTACGTTACTGATAAACTATTGAAAACTAAAATGACTTGATCCCAATAGATTGGGCCTCAGGGAGACGGGAACATGCTCCACGCGCGACTTAACGCTCCGGTGATCAGGCGAAGACTACTGACATGGCGTCTGGAGGGAGGACACGGTAGCCCGCGTTCCCGCCAGACTTGGTGGTTAAGCTCTTACAAGCTAAACTAAAGTAAAACTCATTACAGAATATCATCCAAAATTACAAAAACAATTATTAATACTCACCTGCCCTTAGTTAAAAACGGCCAGTCTGTATAGGGCGTGTTCAGAATTACACTTAAAAATGCAACAATACACAGAAAAGCAATAACGAATAATATAAAAGCAATATTTGAAAAAGTAATTAAATTTTAGACATTGTAAATGTGACTGAAAGTCTACTTAAGTATTATTTTGTAAGACGTAACAAAATAATACGATGATGATTTTGGTGGGCTTTGGCATATCGTCCAACTGCCCTAATCAAAAACATCACTCACTCATAGAAAAATTAAAAAGAAGAACGTTTATTCTCATGGTGCCTGTAGGTCTCTAGAAAATCTGTAGAGTCTACAAATGATATCAGTTTGCCTGAATTTAGCATCGATCAGTTTTCGTGTTCACCACTTTGTCACGTGTTTATGTAGCGGCGCGTTAAGTCCGCACGTCACAAACATTACCACAACTTGCCCTGCAATTTCCATTAAATTAACACTTACTACGAAGATGATTGCTGGCCAGGTATTCAAAATCGTAGCTGGAAATTGCTACCTTGAGGCTGGTGGTGAAGCTCCATAGGCACGGGGCAGGACATTCATGTCCCCAGAGACATGAAGCCTGGCTGATGGAGCGTCCGTGGTGAAGGAGGCGGTCACGTGTCTACGGCCGTCTGAGCCACTGTAGCCCAGCGGACAAATGGGCGTCTGCGGCACACGTCATCCGCCCCCTCACTCAGGCGACCGTTTGGCAGCTAGTGGTACCAGCGACTCGGGGCTCTGAGCTGCTCACGAGCCCGAAGATGATATGCACCCATCCTGGATGCTGCTGCCGGGTTAGCCGCCCTGGGACGGCATTGCCGACGTTGACTCCGCTGCGCTGCTGGCTCACTGTGGACGTCACTCATGGAGTGCCCGCTGTGGTCGCGTGCCGGGTTGGCACCTGCTGCAACCTGGTGGTGTGTGGGTAGGCGACCTGACCGGTCAGCTGACCATGTCGGTGCCTCACCGCCCGTAGCTGCGGGGGAGCTGGATGCCCCTCCATAGGGAACCGTGTCAGGGAGCTGAGGGACCCGTCTGTTTCTCCTGCAGGACCGCAAAACAGAGGGTAGACACGCCGGCTTCACTGCCTCACAGCCAGTGCAGGTAGTGCGTGCTTGTCGTCGCTGCTGCTGTGTACGACGGGGTGGCGTCCCGGAGATGCTGTCGTCGCTGTTCTCCCCGTCCGCCTCGCTGACCACGCTGTCGTATAGCCTTCGGAGGGCCAAGGTAGGTGGGGTTACAGCCACGCTAGTTTTGGGGGGATCTGCATGTCCCACCTCTGGCTCTTCCACTTCTGTCTGAGGGTCACCATCGGTGACAGTAGTGGGCTCCTTTAGGCTTTGAACGTTCCCCGGGTCAGTTGGCTGATCCTGTCTGTTTCTGACCCCCTCGTCAGATTGTTCAGCTGCACTAGTCTCCTCCGTTGTCGAAGATAGTGGCGAATCCAAGGACAAGAAAGCGGGTATGTCGGGTGTGTTTGCCCCTGCCCGTTCCTCTAAGGGTCCATGGTTATCAGTTGCTGAACACTCTCGTGAGAGTGGTTCCCCACTCGCCGAGTGGGTTGCAGACGTCTGTTCGATATGAGTGGGCGTGGGTGACTGTGCTGGCGGGGTATTTCCCGTTTCTGGCACCTCATCAGCGAGCTGCTCACATTGCCGGACTTCCGCCAAACGTAGGTCATCCCGGTGGACTTTCTTTGTGTGTCCTACCCTGATAATGAAGCATGTGTTACCAGCCGGCCTGAGAACAGTGTGAGGTCCGGTCCACTTACGTGCCAACCCAGCACAGAACACTTGTTTACTCGTCGACTGAGTATGCTCTCTTGCATACACCTTCTGACCGGGTTGAAGCAGTGGTGATGTCTTGGCAGAATTCGGGCACCATTGTTCGGCGTACCTCCGCTGTCGCAGCTGCGCTTGCTGTTCCCTTCTCCTTCGTCGATTTCGTTTTTTGCCACTGCTTTCCTCAGATGTGCTCTCCCCAGGTGGGAAGCATGCCATTTCGCCGGGTAAGGCAAGGTTACGCCCCTGCAGCATCTCTGCTGGAGAGTAGCCCGTTGCTGCATTCACACGGGAGCGCAAGGTAAACAGTATGGCGGGTAGGTGTTCTGCCCAACTCGTGTGGTCCCCTTTGACTCGAAATCGGAGTTGCACCTTGATTTCTTGATTCCTCCATTCTGTGGGGTTGGCTCGCAGATGGTATGCGGCTGTGGTATGATGCAACACTTCCCCCCCCCTGGGTACAGCAGTCTCGCCACCTGTGACCTGTGAACTGAGTACCGTTATCCGTTAATAGTACCCGTGGGTAGCCCCACCTTCTGAAGAATTCTTTCTCAAGGGCACTCTTGATTGTTGGTGTGCGCGCACTAGAGATCGCATAGGGCTCCACCCACCTAGTGTAGAGGTCGGTTACCACTAGTATGAAGCGCTTGCCGCCTTTGCTCTTTGGATATGGACCCATCAGGTCGAGGGCTATGGTATCCATAGGGATTTTTGGTGTTCGGGGCTGTTGTTGCTGCTGTCCATCCGCACGTCGACTCTTGACATGGTTGCAGTGCTTGCAATGGCGGACGTACTCGCGTGTTTGTTTAGCCGCTCCTGGCCAGTGGAAATGGCGTCTGAGGTTAGTCAGTGTCTGTGTGCCACCCGGGTGTCCTGCCCAGGGACTCTCGTGTGCAAATTCTAACACCTTGACACGTTCAGCCATCGGCACGTAGAGTTTCCACGCCGGCTTGGATTTGGGGCACTCAATCTGGAGCTGACAGTCGACGACACGGTAATGTCGCACCTCGCTCTTACCACACTTCTCTATCTGTCTCCAGGTTTCCTGGCATTGTTGTTGTGCGGCTAGGATGCGTTCTTTGAGACACTATAACGTGAGCTCGCTCGTAACCGTTACAGCGTTGCACCTAGGGACCTCGCGTGCTTTTGTCTGCTCGTTTTGTCTCGTGGGTGGCAGGATCTCGTCCCACTCTCCTTCGTCGTGCGCGAAGATGTCCTGCGGGGCACGTGACAATGAGTCTGCAAGCTCGTTTTCAGCCCCAGGTACATGCTGTACCTCGAAGTCCAAACTGCAACAATAGGGCCCAGCGGGTAAGCTTACTCCAGGCCTCTTTCATTGCGTGAAGCCACACGAGACAACGGTTGTCAGTTCTGAGGGTAAAACGCTGATATTCGAGGAACTGGCGATATCGTTTTACGGCACAAACGACCGCGAGGCATTCGCGTTCATTGACGTCATAGCGATGCTCAACTGCCCCAAATTTGGCACTGCTGAAGTCAATGATCCGCCTCTCGTCGTTGTCTCTGTATTGGTATAGGACGGCGCCTAGACCTAGTTCGCTCGTATCAGTCTGCAAGTATAGATGGAGGTTTGGGTCGTGCCTTGCAAGCTTAAGGCACTCTGCAAATTTCACTTTGATGGTGTCGAAACTTTTCTGGTGCTCGGCTGACCAGCAGAAGGGTTTGGCAGGTGATAGTAACTCTGTCAGTGGCGCTGTGATGATTGCAAAATTTTGTATGAAGTCTCTTAACCAATTAATGAGTCCAAAAAATTTACGCAACTGTTTGCGTGTACGGGGTATGGCTTGACTGTTGATAAGCTCTACTTGGTCTGGGGTAGGTCTGCTGCCCTCTTCATCTACCAAGTGGCCTAGGAACTTGATGCAGGTTTTGCCGATGTGGCACTTATGGTTAGCGCACGTAAGGCCGTATGTTGCCAGTCGCTCAAGTACTAAGGATAAGTGATGTACCTGATCCTCCCAGGTTTCCGACAAGACCACAACATCGTCGAGGTAGGCTAGAGCAAAATCCCCAATATATCCGTCCAGAACATTTACCATCAGATTTTGAAAAGTTGAAGGTGCGCATTTCAGCCCAAACGGCATTGCGCAGAACTGAAACCTCCTGCCGTCCGGTGCGGTGAATGCTGTCTTGTGTCTGTCTGCGGGATCCACTGGCACTTGCCAATACCCGCTCCGTAGATCGAGGGATGACAGAATTTTTGCACGCCCTAAGGCTCCTAGTGCGCCTTTGATCTGTATGTACGGTGGTGGTGAATTCTGGGTAATCTGATTCAGAGGCCTAAAATCCATGCAAAAATGCCACGAGCTATCCTTTTTAGGCGCTAAAGTTATGGCTGAATTATAGTTACTGTATGTTGGTGCAATAACACCCTCCGCTATAATTTCCTGGATCTGCTCCTTAATAATGCGGCATTGGTGTGGTTGGTAACCGTGTGGTGGTGAGTACACTGTTTCATTACTGGTTAATGGTATTCGGTGCTGTGTCACGTCTGTGCGTTTCAAGGAGTCTGTTGCGGCAAATACATCTCTACGTTCGTCGAGTATGCGCTGGAATACTTCACGGAGTTCCTCCGGTACATCGTAATCTAGGTTGTCCAACAGCACCGGTGTGGTTGGCTGTTCCGGTTTTGCATCTAGATTATAGACTGTTCTTCGTTCACGCTGCCCGAAGTGTATTCTGCGCGCTGCAGGCTCAACGACTGTATTTTGTTCTGTTAGCCACGGTATCCCTAGGATGACGTCTTCCCTGAGTTCCGACGTGACGTAAGCACGTGTGATTGTTGTGATGTCCCGGATAGTAACGGAAATTTCGGCTTCGCCCACTGCCTCGCCCGTCTGTTCGTTTGTTGCCAACTGGAAAGTGCGGG
>PNEQ01066314.1:0-12259 GCA_003012365.1 Medauroidea extradentata | reverse complement strand
CATCAGTTGCTCATTGACTCCTAATTGACCGTGACATCACGTGACTGTGCCTACATTTATTTGCATCTTTATTATTGGCTGGGTATCCTGTAAGAAGTGTCTATGTCAAGGGCCAATTAACTTCAGTTTCACGAATTTACAGTTGTTTAAGCTCTGGCATAGTCGAGCATAATGGAAATGGAAATAAAAAACAGTTACGATAGGGTTGGGGGTTGTATTGGGCCACGAATACTTACTTCAATAGGGTCCAGAATTCCTGCCGACGATTCTGACGACACACGTCACACAATGGAGATTGTACTAGCCAGTGAGCGCAAAACTTGGCCTTGAAGTTATGATGACGTGTATATAAATAGTCACTGTAGCGGTTACAGAAGCAGCTTAAGATCGTAAACAGCTAAGAATGAAAAATAATTGAACATTCGACGTGGAAGTTATGGCGAGAAACATCAAGCTGTGTCGTCGTGCAAGAAGTGCTCTTTCCTACAGGAAATGCCAGTGTCGGCTGAAGTTCAAGGTTGACAGAGTATCAGGTAGTCATACACAAAAATGAATCACTGAATGCTGCGTGGGTTTAGGCTCCCGAGCGCTGTAAGTCGTGGGAAAGGCAACTAAAACACACAAACCACAGAAATTGAGGCTTATGTACCAGATTCGGTCACGCATTGAATTGGTTTTAGAGACTGAGTCCATGTCACTTGCCATGCTGAGTTTTTTTTATAATTTATTCCAGATCCAATAACTAGCAAGTTTTATTTGAAAACAGTTCAGTAGGGACTTAGCTAATTGCATTAAATTCCATTATAAATATAGTTTTCGAAATATAAAGGCGTAGTTATGGAACAATTGAGCTAGTTAAAAACAAAAAGATAATAATTATCTCTCACCGTGTAGTAAGGACTAAATAACTCCTAGTACCGATTTAGAGCAATAATACGAGCATAATAGTAAAAGATAATGTTTCTATTAAGAACAATTTCCGGTAATTTGTGACACCATTTATTTATAGTATGAAAACGAATAATTTTTACAAAAATGGTGACGCTGCTCTTAAATTCCGCTAGTGGATTAACTGATAAGTAAAATTTCCGAAACTTGTGTACTTTTTCTGTCAATATTGTAAGTGGAACACGTTTTCTAAGTTTGGTTCTAATACTGATCACGTTACAAACCTGGAATAAACTAGTCTCGAATAATTAACTGGGCAGCAGCCAACGAATAATAGAGAATCAGGGTTCCCACAGTTAGTACTTTCGTATTAAATCTAGTACTTTGATACATGTTTAGTGTTTCGGTACTTTTTTTTAATCTAATCTTTTCTTACTAGAGCTACATTTTACCCTACTTTCAGGAGAAAAACGTAAGCATATGTTATCTCCTTCATTTGAACCAGTGGATCAAATTTCATTAAACATTGTACCCATATAGTACTTAGTAACCTGACTTGACTTTTGTCTATTGTCACAAGGGTTCGGGTAAAAGAAGGAGAGAGACCTGTGTAGAACGGCATTTTCTGTAGCACGAGCCCTTCTTTATCTCCGGTCAGTATGTCTCCTGCAGTGGTGAAGGAACATCAAACTGCGCGCCTAGTCGCCATGCCGACTTTCGTTGGCAGCGCTCCAGTCGCCAGAGGTGTCGGCGACTGCGAGGCTTGGCACCCTTCAGCGTTGACAGACTAACGGCTCGTCTTCTGCATACACATGCTGTGTGCATTAATTCCGCATTACAAGGACGCGTCTAGCCCACAACGAACATTACTTCTTATTCGGTACAGTTTTTTTACGCCCTTTACTACTTGTCGCGATCTATCTTTCTATATGTCGTACTTTCTCGCCTCGCGGATATCATGGACGCCGAGAATGATCATTGTGTTAGTGTAAATTGGGCCTTACGTATCGTCGTCAGTGGGCTCATTGGAGACGCTTATACAACTTTAATCAAATACATAGGAATTCGGAAAGGAATCGTTCATTGTTAGGGACTGTTAGTTTTCGCGAAAACATTTTTGTACTGCCTTTCTTCAGTGTCTTGCGTGCACATCTGCAGATCTGCTTCGTGGTCAGTGATTGGTAGACACCCGGAAATTTCGCGAATTCATTTGAGAATACGATAGATTACAAACTTCTCTACACGTTTATGTATCTCGCGATTGTATCACTGCTAATGAAACTCTTCCTTGAGGAATATAAACCAATAGCTGACCTGCGTGAAAACACTCACTGACTCGCTACCTTGCCAGATGTACAACTGGCCACTCACTGGAGCAGTAGCCACAGAACAAGCTGTTGAGGACATCGTGTACACGGAACTGCGGAGTCCACCCGTGTGGTCGTTGAACCCGCGAAATTTTCGGGTCTCTAGTGATTGAATATTTTTAACTCCTAGCGTCTTGGGGTTCTATCAGCTCATTACAGACGTGTGATGGGTGTCGCGATAACCTTGTTCTGGTTCGCGCAGGCAAATTAGTGACGCCTCTACACAACTATACTATGATAATAACCACAAAGAGTTGCAAAGGAACAAACAGTTCAACGGTAATGCACTTCGACTATCCCGTGTTATGCCAACGGTGGACGCTGATTTTTGCTACTAGATCCCCAAAAATATGGTCTAGCATTAACTCGCTAGAACTAGAACCAGTTATTTTTGGTGATGCTTCAGGTCAGTGATTTGACGTTTTTAACTCTCAGCGTCTCGGGGTTCTCCCAGGAAATCACAGACTTGTGGTGTCTGTGTAACCTTCTACTGATTGGCACAGTCAAATGAGCCACGCTTCTGCACTAATGTATTCCCAATAACCATGAAGCAAAACCGCAGAGGTGCGCGTAAGGCATTGAAACAAATTGTTGCAAAATTCTTTTCACAAAAAATCACTGGCAATAGCTAGAACATAGAGTATTTTTTAAGTGAATTTTCCCCCGCGTTGTTGTCATTAACTTCCGCTTATACACTACGCAGATTCATTTTTAACAGTGAGCTCACTGGTTGTTACAGAAGTGTGTTCCTATGTTAGGGTATCCAGCTTCATTGACACCTACCTCATATCATACATTCAGTTAAGAAATATAGAAGTAAAATAGGTTCGGGCCTCAGGAACACCACTCGTTGGTGCCGCGTAGGACGATGTGTGTAAGTTTGTTAGTACACTCTGTAGGAGAAAGTGTAAGAAACATGTTTGGAAAAAACTAGTCCCCTCTTTTTGTAAGTAGTACTAATTGAAAAATTCAAACCATCTTTGTATATTTTTCCTCGGGGAAAAAGACATTTCAATTAAATGTCATACGGGCCATTTCTAGCAAATTCTTTCGTAACAGCTGCGCATCTGAAAAAACAGTATGTTTTTATTACGTAAAGTTTTAGACAGCAAACATGACACTCATTTGTCTGCAGTGCAGTATAACGAAGCGTCGTTAGTCAGTCAGCAAGGGAAAAGAAATTTGGCAGGAGAGAGCTTAACCAGTAGGAACAATTTCACAGCAGGATGTAGGCAATCACTAGAGTCGGTGATTTTTGGTGAAAAAAATTATGCAACATTTTGTTTCAGTGCATCTCGTTTGCGTGTGCACCTCTGCTTCTTTGCTATTGTATCTGTACAGATGCGTCGCTCATTTGACTGTGCCAATGAGAATAAGGTTACTGCAACATCACACGTCTGTGATTTGCGAGTAGATCCCCAAGACTTAGAGAGTTGAAAACAGCCAATCACTGACCATGAAGCAGAGCTGTAGATTTGCACATGAGGCTTTGAAACAAAATATTGCATAATTATTTTCACCAAAAATCACTGGCTCTAGCAAGTCACACACGAAAATGTCCTTTTCCAGAACATTCGGTATTACGACCATTGACGAATAGTGGAGTCACCCTGGACAAGCGGTGTTTTGTGATCCCACGTGATATTTTACTCTGGCCTAGGGCGTGAGTCACGTGATTGCCCGCGACGAGTTCATATTGATTCTGCTCTAACAACTGAAATACGTCACATTTACAGGCCAAAATATTCGTGATAGCAAATTATTTTTGCAATGAAATTCTGGGAACCGAGATGTAGAAATTAAAATCTTACGAAATCCGACAGGAAATGATCTCCAGTTCCTGTTTCTTGATCAGCTAGTAAGTATGTACACAAACCATTCAGCTAGGCTAACCTTACTATTATTTTACCAACATGTAACGTTAATAAGAAACTCGGGAATTTCGCAGATACATTTGAGAATATGTTAGAATTCACACTCCTTTACACCGTAATTACTTTCGCAATTGGGTCACTGTTGCTGAATATATTCTTTGAGATCTGTGAACCAATAGCTGGACTGTATGAAAACACTCACTGACTCCCGCGCTACCTTGTCATATGTACGATTAATTGGCCACTCACTGGAGCAGCCGCCAATCATCAAGTAGCTGAGGACAGGACTGTGGAGTCCAGCTGGCAGGTAGTTTAACCCGCAAAATTACCGGGTCTTTAAATGTAATTAATAAAACAACAGTTTTATCACATTATATAATCTGCCGTGTATTATTCAAGTACCAAACTGACACATGATTGCTTGGTTTCAATTCCAACAAACATGCTGTGCTTGTTTGTATAACAGGTTGTCATCACCATATTTGCGCTGAAATGCAGAACTGTCTATATGGAGACAGAACGGGAAGAATTGCTCTTGGTGTGCACTCTTCGAGTGTGACTCGCAAATGAAATGCGAAAATATGAAAGCTTTCACCGCATGTTCCGGTAGCTGTAATACGCTGAACTCGGTCAGTACGCGCGGAGAGCAGCCCATTGCGGGTTCTGGAATACGCTATGTGAGTCGTGTCCCTTCGCTCCGTAAACTAATCGTTCTTTGGACGTCCGGCACGTGCTCGAGGACTGTGGGGTAGTACGTAACCTCAACAAAAGAGGCACGAGCGCCGAGTCAAGCGTGAAATTGGTTTGCCTTCGCGGTGGTTGTAGATAATAAACAGATATGCTGCGACAGGGACAATTCGCGGGTTCACCAGCGTGTAGGCCAGCCTCCAAGAATGTATGTTTACTGAAGCAGACAACAGCTGCTAATTGGCTGCTCTCTGATACAGCCATACCACGCAAGTTCTTGATTATTAGCTCGGCTGCCTTCAGGAGGTGTCAAATAAGTCTACTGCCAATTGCGAAATTGACACGGACACGAACTTAACTGTTAGAATGTATAACCCAGGCAGTGCTGGGACTCAGGAATTGGTTATTGTTAGAGACCTGAAAAATTCGTGTTTTCTTTTGGCCCCAAGCTAGAATTCCAGCAGTGACTGTAAGTTCGTGCCACTTTCGCAATTGGCCCGTGACTTATTTGACACTTCCTGGAAGTAGCTTAGCCAATAGTTAGGGTCCGGTAGTTTTCGCGAAAAGATTTTTGCCCCACTTTGTTTCAATGTCTTACGTGCACACCTGCAGCTCAACTTAATGGCTATTGACGGAGTGTTTTTGCGTAGAGTCGTTATTCATTTGTCTGTGCCAATCAGTACACGGATAACTGCCACACATCACGTCTGTGATTTGCGGGTTTAACCTCCACACGCTGGGTGTCACGGCATCCAATCACTGAACACAAAGCCGAGATGCAGGTGCGCACGTAAGGCAGTGAAACTAAGTGCTGCAAAAATCTTTTCGCGAAAATTACCGGGCTCTACCAATAGTACAGATGCATCTAAATGCAGGCCCATATCACTGCGTCATCGAGTAGCCAGTGAGCAGATAATGTCTGCTGGAATATACATATGTTCTTGGAGGCTAGCCTACATGTCAGTCAACCCGCGAATTTTTCCTGTCTATAGTTATTGTGAATCTGGCACGAGCAGTCCCCCCCTTTTCTTTTTTCCCCTCAACTGTGGCATTACAAAGAAGGAGGAAATGTTCATCATTGGTAGAGAAGGTGATTTATCGCGAGAATGTTTTCTGCCAGCGTATTTTGCAAATCAGTATAGCGTCCTGCGTTATGTATTGTTGGCCGACGGTTATGTACTACGGTGTAGCTGTTTACAGACGAATCACAGACGTTCAGTAGTAGTGCACCGGAGCTACCATTGGCCCAGTCAAATAGTGACTCGCCAATAACGAAATAAAAGCGTCAAACTGAATACGTTACATTGAAGCCTAGTAAATAGTCAACTTTTCCCGCGATAAATCACCTTCTCTAATCATTGGTTGTTTACAGGTCATTTGGGATAAAGTGAGCACTAAATATTTAACTTTTGAAAATATTACTAGCCGTTGCTGCATATAATTCAACATTGACAATAGTTACATTATTGCTTTACAGTTGGCAGCGAATTATCGCATGCAGTTCCGTGTATTTTATATTTAAATACAACATTACCGAAAGGACATCAAACGGAATCGACTTCTCCGCATTTAATATACTTTAAATTATTTATTTGTGATTATTATTGACATACCAACTGACTGCATAATTTTACTTAATTAGCGCCTCCAGAAAGTGATGCATCCGGGCAGTTCAACTTCAACAGCCGTTAGCGAATTGCGTTGAGCGCTCCGTGCTGCGGACGTAGTTCAAATTCCACCGACAGGGGGCATCAGAGTTAGGTTTTCGCCGCTTCGAAGCGTTCTTGTGTTTGTGCGTTGTGCAATAAATATTGGTATCTGATAAAACACATTCGAAAGTATTAGAAATTATTGTTTTCTCATTGGTAATATGTTGTTATGTGTTATGATCGCCAACTTGAGTATCTAGATTTAGAAACAGCATTTTTTTCTGTTTCGCACACTAAGAAAATACGTTGTTGTTTTTGTTGAGTGTGTCGTCATTGTTCATGGCAGTATAACCGAACGGAATTTGAATTCTTAAATTGTGTGTGAAATTTTTTTAGTGGTGGTTTTGAGTTACAAATTCGATTTAAATGTGTACATATTTACGAGATTCGCGACGGCAATAGTGCGGGTCGTGTAAATTAGAGTCGATGCACAGAAACCAGTATTAAAAACCATTAACTCGCAGGTATTTATAACTAAGATAACTATTGGTTATAAATTTTATTCAATACTCGTGTATTTAATCAGTGGATATTACGGATAACATTTATCGGAGCAGTGTAACGTAAATGTAAACATTGTACAAGCCTATGTAAATAGAAGCCCGTGGCAAAGGCGAAAAGATATGAACCTGCAGAAAATATAAATTAATCAGGGCTTTTTTGAGTGTTCACTTTATCCTGAATCACCATAGACTGCTGTCCCTTGGGTTTCTGCCGTGCATAGGTTGTCGACTAGGACAACGGCGTCAACCGTCCGAGGTTGTTCACTTTGCTGGGATCCGGAATTCTAAACAAGGCCTGGGCGAATTCCCCCCGTTGTGAAGCTGCGACAGTCCGGGTCAAGCCGATGACATCCGTGACTACAGGCAGTTATAATAAGTCATGAAGGCAGAGTAGGCGAGACAACATTTCAGCTCGAGGCGTGTAAATAGTAATCCGAGTAAATGTTTCAAGCCTCCAATATTTCCCGACAGTGAGCTGTTCACGAGAGCTGGGCAAGCTCCCGCAAGCAGAAGAAACCAGCCAATTAACGCGAAAATATTATGCAAACAGCAGAGATATGCAAAACCATAGCGAAGTTTTACTGAACGCAAAGGTTTCAAAATATTGAAGAAAGAAGCACGAAAAAAATATTATTTGTAATATAAATAAAATAACTCATAAAAATACTTGAGAAATGTTTGAAATTTGTATTTTTTTACTCCACTTCTTCTTGAAGCTCTAAAGTGTTCAAACATCCTGGTGATCGAATAAACGTGGTCGCGTGACTGATGAAACCTACTTTATTGCAGCTCGTACTGGCACTATAAAGACTGGGTATGCTCGTCCGCCGTTTTTGGTAGGTCCGCAGCTAATCTCCGTTCACTCTTAGTTGAGTTTTAGGATAAACAAAGCAAACTATAAACAAACATGTTCATTGGCTGCCGACCGCCGTGCACTGTGATCTTGCATAAGAAATAGATCTTTGTTATCTGTCGTGTACATATATATTTACCACTCCATCACTTAATGTGAGAGTTTTATTAACAAATATCTAAAATATACAGACGTTACAAACACAATCTACGACGCTATATGTTTATTACTTTAATTATGGTTAGCGGACGATACGTCCGTACAGTTGGTTCACGAGTTATTTAACGACTGACGCACTGCTAAACGTACGAGTTTCTTGGTACACTTTCCAGTATTTAGAGACGTACGATACTCTGAAGATACCAAAAGTTTAGTTCAGTAATAATTACCACATTAAAAATAAGTCAGAAATATCACAATCAGATATAATGTTTTATTGTTTCAAAGTATTTTTGGACGTTAACGCGTCAATGTTGTGGTTACTGCGAATGTTTTCTTTCGTTCGTCCATTTTCCGTTCCAGTTCGTCCGATCCACGGCCGCGTGGTCCGAACCAAAGTTCCTTGTTCTTTTTTGTTCCGTCCTCGCGTCGGTTTATATTTACGTCGCTTGCAGATTAGGTTATGTGATGCTGGACGTGAACAGTGAAAATGTCTTGCATGGTTTTCGAAACGTGGATATATGTCTTTATTACTGAACAAACATAGCAATCTTTTACGTATAAAAAAAAACAATATGTGTCGTGAATTATCGACTGATTGTTTGGTGATTTATAAAATGTAATTTTTCCAAAACGAAGTACAAAATAATCTAGGAGGACTTTACAGTAAGTTTAATCACTCACCTTGTTGACAACTTTTTTTCTGCATGTAGTACCAAATTTTCGTTACATTAATACCGAAATATTTTAATACAATCGTTAGTCATGACTTGACAATTACTATTAAATTTTGAAATATACAGTAATTACACATGATGTCAATGTTTTTATCAAGTTTATGTGTAATTTTTGTTTCCCTATATGTCGATAACACGTACGAAATTTTCACGCAATATTGTTTTAATATATACGGCGTTGTTGTTTCCTATGATGCCGACTGTACACACTTTTGTCGGTTGGAAATAGTACGTCGGTGCGACGCACAAATTAAGCCAATTAGAAGCTAGCGAAGTGCAATGATATTACTTTATTTGTTTACTTCAGAACTCAACTTAGAGTGAACGGAGAATAGCCCGGCGAATACATGCTTCGAGTGGGCAGGAAACGTTCAAACTAAACTCCTCATTAATCGAAAACCACTTAGACAAATTACGTGAAAAGTTATACAACGTAATTATAGAGTGTCCTGCAAATTATAGGTTCCGTTCATTTTCCTTACGTAAATAATTTAACTGTGCAAAAAAATATTTGAACAATGTCCTGTGCTCCGTCAATAGAAAAATGCAGAGCAAAATGTAGTAAGCGGTAAAATTTTTTTGCTAATGGAAATAGATGGCGGGTACCAGCGGACGAATGAACAATGTCCTGTGCTCCGTCAATAGAAAAATGCAGAGCAAAATGTAGTAAGCGGTAAAATTTTTTTGCTAATGGAAATAGATGGCGGGTACCAGCGGACGAATGAACAATGTCCTGTGCTCCGTCAATAGAAAAATGCAGAGCAAAATGTAGTAAGCGGTAAAAATTTTTTGCTAATGGAAATAGATGGCGGGTACCAGCGGACGAAAGAAAAAGAAAACCCTAAATTTAATTTGTGTGCCGCACTCGAAGAGTTCTGCGACACCCAATTATTTTGGCGGCAGACTACTTCATAGGACCCTACTCGTGATAATTACGACAGTCTCACGACGTACAGTATAGCTGTCTAACTTAGAAGCAAGTTGAGTGGCGAGGGTGAACCTGATCCGTGTATGTGAAGTGCCTTAGCCGTACCTTTGCACGCAGCAGACGCAGATAATTGGTGGAGGCAGATTGATTGTTCATTCGTCCAGTATGTGCATATAGGCTGTTGTCAAATTGTATATCAATATTCTGAGGAAACAATCCTTACGTCTAGAGGAACAGGACATGTTGTATGGTCTGAATTGACATAGGTCCGAAAACGTGCCAGTTCTGCATCTCAGTTCGCAATACATTATGTATGATTCACATCACGGGCTGAAGAATCACGTTGCTGGGGAATGTCATTATATCAGTCCTGTACAGTGTACATACTCTGCTATGTCACAGACCCATATTACAGTAGTAATCTGTGTAAACAGCGGCCCGCGCGGCGCAGTGAATCATACGTCATGTATTGGAACTGTAGTGCAGTAACGGTGCGTTTTGGATCTACGTCCAGTGGCGTATCGTGATCGTGTTCCATTCCAAGGCATGCGGTGCTAAGCAGTGACTATACCCAACACTGAGTTGTCAGTGGGATATTAGATTTGTAGGAGCAGTTACACTCTTCTTCTAGTAGCGTACGAGAGGCATATGTTTATTGGATATGACTAGAGACAGGAAAAATTCGCGTGTTCACTGACATGTAGGCTAGCCTCCAAGAATATTTGTGGACTGAAGCAGAGATCAGAAGCTCATTAGCTGCTTGCTGTTAATGTGCTATACGTCTGTATTAGCTAAATTTACATTATTGGCTCACATACTTCGTCAAATAAGTCAAAGGCCAATTGAGAAATTGACACAAACTTACAGTTGTTGGAGTTCTAGTTTGTGCTCAAAAGAAAACGCGAATTTTTCAGGTCTCTAGATATGACAGGCACATTGAGTCCACGTGATCAAAGCTATAGTCGGAGCTTACATTGCATGCCTTGGAACACGACCACGATACGCCACTGCCTATTTCCATACAACATTTTCTGTTCCTCTATATGTGAGGACTGGTTACCTAAAATATTTAAATGCAAGCTGACAGCATTTATGTATTAAAATGGAAATCTACACGGTGTGTCATGCAGCAGGCAGGGTCACCATACCTGAGAGAAGTGAAGGCATGGTCGACAACAGGACATTAAAAACTCATATTTCGTCCTGCCGGCTCGAAGACTATATTAAGTGCAATAGATTGTATGGGGGTTGGATCGGAGGTGCGAATGCAGGCAGAGGTAATTAACAGGAGATCACCGAGAAACCCCGTCGTACAATGAAACGTCTGTCACGTTTCTCAAGTGCAAACATTTGTACAGTTATGCAGGGAATCGAATTCAGTTCGCCGTGGTGCGAGTGGTTTCATGTCTATGCTAACGTGGTCACCCTAGTATGTACGTATATATTATATATGTAACAATAAATTTGTACTTTAATTTTATGAACAGTTAAGACTTAACATTCATGTCCTTGAAAATTTCTTCTACGCGTTCTTATGTAATGTTATATAGTCCGAGTACCTGAATGTACAGTTCTTTTTTTCTGTTCGACCGATATACTTCGGGTGCGTGTTCATTAAACTTTGGGAATAAAAAACATCACATAAAACTCGGCACTCAGCTCCGTTAAGGGGCATGGAAAGTTAAGGTGTCGAGCGAACTACTTGAATATTCGATCGTCGATAAAATCCAAACTACTCATCTTATTTCAATGAAAATTTGTCGAGTAGATATTTTATTAGCGAACGTCTATTTATATAGCACTGGACGGTAGTGTGTGTTTTTTTTTTTTTTTTTTTTTTTAGTAAAAAATTAAAAAACGGTGTTCAGAAAAATAAGGAATTGAAACCACGAAATCCATGAAAATGTAAAATGGAAATTTTTATCATCTTTAGTACGATAATATCTAGGACTCTATATTAACTGAAATTATAAAATATTTGCGTTTTGATTTTTTTAAAATAATTTTAACATCCCTAAACCACTCGCGCTGAGGTTTTCGGATAGTGAAATTATTTGAAAACCAAAAGGTGAATATTTTTTTTTCTTAATTTGGTTATTATAGAGTCCTGGATATTATAAAAATTACAGTTTTAAATTTTTATGGATTTTGTGGTTTCAATCCCTTATTTTTCTAAATACCATTTTTAATTTTTTACTCGAAAGCAAAGCATACTACCGCCCAATGCTATACAAATAATCTTCCGCTAATAGAATATCTACTCGACAAAAAAATCCCATCGAATTATGATGAGTAGTTTAGATGTTATCGACGATTGAATATTCCAGTCGTTCGCTCGATACCTTCACTTTACACACCCCTTAAGGGCGTTCAAGTGGGGAAAAATTCATAATTTTATATTTGTATAAAATAGTGTTAGTTTTGTAGACATTACTTAAGAGTACATTAACATCTAACGGAAAAAAATTAGCTCATCTAGTTTTCCCGTAATGTCACTTCAAAGTCAAAATTTGCATATTTTTACTTCATACAAAACTTGAAAACCAGTAAATAT
>PNEQ01066313.1:6726-18085 GCA_003012365.1 Medauroidea extradentata | reverse complement strand
AAAAATACAAATCCAAGCTGATAGGGAGCGAGCGAAAAATATGGAACTGTATCTCTAGTTCCTGGTTCATGGAAAAAATACAAATCCAAGCTGATAGGGAGCGAGCGAAAAATATGGAACTGTATCTCTAGTTCCTGATTCATGGAAAAAATACAAATCCAAGCTGATAGGGAGCGAGCGAATGACTGAAACACTCAATACAGGATAAAATGTGAAGTACTCATAATCCGACGTCAATTTTTTTTTGCTGTGTAGAAATTTTATTAGTGCACGTCTGTATGCAATACTGGTCAGTAGTATGCTTTACTTTCGAGTAAAAAATTAAAAATTGTAAGTAGAAAAGTTGCGGGCTTGAAACCACGAAACAAATAAAAATGTAAATAATACTATACTATCCAGAATTCTATAATAACCGAATTTCAAAAGTACTCGCGTTTTGATTTGGAATTAATTTTAACACCAATAAAACACTGCACGAGAAGTTTTCGGATAGTAAAATTGATTATTTACAAATTAATTGATATATGTGTGTAAGAATGTGTGTTGGTGTGTGTGTATTGTTTGTATGGTTGGCAACGAAATGATGCAATATAGTTCTGTGTATTTTACTATTTGAATACAACTATACTGAAACAAAAGCAACCGAGATCGACACTATTGTATTTTATATAAATAATATACACTTTTAGTTAATGTATGTATATTCCTACTGTCCTCACAAGTTATCTTACGCGCGCAAACAAGTGACGTGTCCAGAGAGGTTATGTATTTCTCGTCGTTAGCCGTTGCGCGCGGAACGATACGAACTGGCTGAAGATATAACTATAAGTAGTAGGATTTTGTTTAGTACTCACTTCATCCGGAACCGCCTATAGTTTTGTAGACAGTACTTGTGAGTACAGTCTTCGTGTAACAAATCTTAGATGTCAAATCCGTCTTAACAATATTATTACAACACGCCTACTAGTTCGGTTACACGCCTTGCAAGGAAGTCTCAATTGCTGCGTATGTTTTAGGCGTCACATATAATACATTAATTTTACATACGATTTTCTCGAAAACTGCTAACTCTAGTTGTTTTATAAAACATTGTACAAAGTTGTCGTTTTTTTTTTTAATTTATTCAAAGTAAAAATGTAAAAAAAGTGAACTAAACAACATCTGCGCCAGGTGCGTATGGTAGGTTAATGAATTATTTTAAATTGCCATTAATCGTAAAACCAAAACAACAGTCCCTGGCAAATAAACACAAAAAATGCCCACCAATAAAAACATAGAAGAAAACAGAAGGTGGCACATTAACAAACACACAAAACCAGTATAAGCTGTTGTAAACAAACAATAACAAAGTGGAAGCAATGCACGATTAAATAAATGCTGGGTTACCATACGCAACGGGCAAAGAAAAATAATTACTTAAATAATTAAATAGGCTCACTCGCCACACACCCGAGGAAAACATACGAAAATATATTAAATGAGAACTCTGAAATATGTGGTTGCTCAAAATGATTATTTAATTTTTACTGCAATTATAATATATATATATATTTTAAATAAAATTTACAACATTATTGACATCGATGAACAGTCCATTAGTACTGAAATTGGACTGAAATTATAAAAAGCCCAAATCTTGCAGGCACAGTTAAATGAAAATAGTGAATTTATTATACAATTATTTTTTTCTTAAATTCACAATAAAATTATCGGAACAATGCCCATTCTATGGGCTAAATAAATACTGTACGTCCGAATCAATGACGTAATAAATTAATAAAAAAAATTACAAGTAAATTGGATGCATCCGTTAGGCCTTATCAAATTTTAAATTGTTATCAAATTCAAATTAATTATTAAAAACGTACAAATATTACATAAAAAAGGTAAGTGTGACAGCTGTTAATTTATAGACTAAAATATACAAATTTAATTATGGCTTATCTGTTTAAAGTCTCGCAGTAGAAGAGTACAGCGCGCTGGGGTAGCTTCATGTTTCCCAGTTACAGCGGCAAAACAAAGAAGACGAAAAGGCGAAGAAAATGCCCCAAAATAGGCCAGAAAGTCTGGACGTCTGTAGTAGAGACTACAGGTCTGCTCGTTAATAGTTCAGCTTGTGAAGGCCTAGACGCGAATTGGCAGGGACGTGAATATTCCAAGACGAGAATCATCCAGGTTGAGAATCGGCCTGGACGCGAACCCTCACAGACGAGGGCGAAGATATTCACTTGACGAAATAATAGATGAAACAACCACGATAAAATATATATAAAAAAAAAAATGTAGCACTACAATTTTTCTACAATTTCAAAATACAAATTTTGCTACATTATAAAAACGGTTAAATAATGGCAACTCAAGTGCCAAGATCTGCCAAAAAGGCAGGAACACCAAACACACTCATCTTGACGATACGGTGGTTGACGGCAAAGTCTCAAGAAAATCAACGGAAGAAGCTGCAGAAACGTTGAACAAAAGAGCATCGAAAATGGTTAGCAACAGTACCAACATCGGCAAAGTGCGCATTGAAGCACAGTAGCATGCGACAATCACGTGAACAGAATCGCTAAACTGCATGGAAATCACGCGGTGTAATACAGAAATCACGCACTGCAACGGCAGCAGCACGTGGCATGAAGACGGAGGTACGACAGAACAACTGACAGAGGAATGTAAAGCTCAGCATCTACTCTCCTGCTAAGAAATAAACACTGTAGCACGACTAGTGTTGGCTCGAAGTGAAGTAGCAAGAAAGAATAGCTGTAATTGAAAGTGAACTTTCTGAAATATCGTTAATAAAATAAAATTACTCAATAACACTTATTATTGTTAATATGATATTAAACCAGTTAATAACAACACAAAAAAAATTATAATTTGCCTGAATTGAAGAAACATAAATGAAAAAAATAATAATATGTATATTATTTAAGTCGTGTCGTATTTGATACGGCACACATCGAATTACTAGTTCTACAGTTTCCAACGTTACTGCACGCGTTTTTTTTTTTATGTTCGAATTTATCCAGCGTAAATTTCCAAACCCTGAAAATGTTAGAAGTTATGTCGGACACGGCATCTGTCGACGTATCTCACACCGCCATATCGCCCTGTAAATTAACAAACTTAGTTACGTTTATTATTATTAATTTTACTGTACGTAACTGCACAAGTAATATGCATTGTATATTTATTTAAGTTAACTTGTGCATAACGTGTGCTACAAGCAGCAACTTTATTCCTGCACTTGGATTTCTTTTCGTTTTAGTTTTGTCGCAGCTGTTTGCTTGCTTCATTGTAACACTGATGATTATAATATGCTTAGTTATTATTATGAATTGTTTCCAATTATGTTTGAACTCCTTTTTATTGTTGCCCTTGTGTATGTGATATGTTGTTTGAAATTTGGTTAAGTGTACAAGAAGGCAGTTTAGCCTTGAGATTCCACTGTGTGCCTGATGGACAAATTGCTTGCTTTTAAGCAGTAAGATTTGTTTTAGAGTATAACTGAAAAATGTGTTAAAGTAAAACCAATTTCATGTATGTGTTCTTCAATATTTTTGCTCTAAATTTGCTTCATGCATTAAGTTCAATTTGCAAACAGAGATACAAAAATATAGTATACTACTTTTTTCTATCGCTGTTTACGAACTGTATTTTACAAGTAATGCAAATTTTGCGCAATATTGTTAAATAACACGCACATACAATCGGTTGTACTTGAACACATAATTTTTATATTTGCTCCAAAACTAATATTACCACTTATAAACAAGAATTAGTACGTTGGGGTAAGGTTAACTCTACTACAGGTTGGAAAGAATGTGTGTTTTCTTACGATGGAGTTTGGTACAGGGAACATTTCTGCCGATAGTTTCGCTGCTATCGCATGTGGACCAATAAAAATACGAAACTGTAGTCAGATTAATTTTAAATAGGCTTGGCAATGACAAGTGGTTTTTAACTTAAATATAAAGTGAAAATAAACCAGTTGCGCGTTTTAAATTGTAAACTTGTGATTGGTCAGTTTACACACATCACCGACACCAGCGCTCAAGCGGCACAAATTGTCCCTGTGTCAAACTTTAAACATTGAAATTTCTAACTTGTAGTAGAATTAACCTTAGTCGGGAGTATGGTGGTATCTTAACTTTTTTTTAATAAAAAAGACGAAATAAAATTGAAGGAAAGGTACGGTGTGATGGCGCCCAGAGACATCGGCCTACAGGTTCAACGCTCGGTGAATGCGCGCTGTGATTGGTCGCGGTAAGAATGCGCCTACCTCGAATCCTCCAGTAATTCCATTTATAACTGGAAGTCATTTCGGGAGGAAAATGCTCGCGCGACGAGGCGTGGCGGAAGAATTTCCCGCCGTCTGCCGGCGACACACAGAGGTGGTTCGAGCCGCGCTGCACGACCGAGCCCTGCTGTTGTTGTAGAATCTGCGTCGCTACAGAAGTACAACTACACAACATTTACAACTGCAACAGCCGGCAGGTTACAATTTGCATAGGTAATGTGTAACAATTTGATGCCACACGCTTCAAATGTGCTGCAATGTGTTCGTAAACAGTTTTTTTCTATGAAACAATTCCACGTGTGCCCATTGTGCCAACGTGCGAAAACAAAACTTACTTCGGACAAGGTAGGAACCTCATCATTATTAAGACACAATGATCGTTAAAGTCACTGGTTCTAAGTCCTCCAACATGGCTAAAAACAGCCTTTTCAAACTGCCGTACTTCAAAATGTATTAACCGGATGTATGTGAATCTCTGATTGAGATGTGCACTGAACTTTGTTGTAAACTTTCCACCAATAAGAGTATATGGTTACCGCTTAGTGTCCCATGGTAAAAACTGTTTAGCGGGAACCTTGTACACTATTTCACAACTAGGTTCGTTGAGGCGATGCAGCATTTGATGCGCTTTACAAGATCACCCGTATGTCTCCTCGCGCCGGACCGTTACAATATTATTCGAAAACTTTTCAACGCGCGTGAGTGATATCTGCTTAGTAACATTCGATGTACGTTTCACGTGTGTGTACTCATTTCAGGTTCACGACTAATCATTAAAACATATTTTCCTACCAGCCGGAAAGGGTGAAAATTGGTGTTTTTGCGGCCCTCTTTAAAAAGTCTGAAAAGCTTGGTGCAGATTCTTGTAAACTGTATAGACGTGTACAATACACCTTCATCTTCAAGGGGTTTAATACCTGCCATCTTAGAAATCTTAATTTTCATCTGTTATTTCCATGTAACGAGATTTATGTAAATTTTCCATCTGATACGGTACACATATAGCCATTATATTAGAATGGTCCCATTTTGACTACCCTACTTAATTTGACTTGAGATCTTCCAGAAGAATCGAGTTATTTTTCTCTATAGATGGTTACAGTTATTTAGAGTCACGATTTTATTACTGAAAGAGTTTCGCAACTTTTGGTTTCAATGCGTCATGTGCACATCTGCAGCTCTGCTACATCGTCTGTGATTGGATGGTTTTACTCTCAACTGCCTTGGCAAATTAAAGACGTACCGAGTCACAATAATCTTATTCTTATTGGTGCAGTCAGATAAGAGACGTGTCTGAACAAAACACGCTTCCAATGACCTTGAAGCAGAACTGCCGATGTGCACGTGACACACTGGAACAAACTGGGGCAACGTTATATATTTAATTATAAGCAATTCTAGTTGAACAATACTATATGTATATAATGTACGAAACTATGTCCTCTGCCTTGTCGATCCTGGAAACATAACATTTGTAGGCTAAATTAAATGCGGGGATTCAGTTATTCTCACGTGGTGGATACTGACCCCCTTAATATTACGTAATAAAATATAGGGTCATCATTGAACGTCCCATAGAGGCGAGTTGTCTGCGGGAAGACTGCAGTGACTTGCGCCTAGAGGCTAGAGTGAGGCGTTAAGCGCGTACTGTGTCCCCCTTATAGCTTCCACACTTCTAGGCCTAGAACGCGTATTGACGTCCACTAATTAAACCTCTTTGTATGGAACTTGCCGGAAAATGAAGGCTTTTAAGATAGTGGGCTCCGATTCCCCAGTATATCTGGTATGTCCTAACTGTACGTTGTACAAGGCGAACCAAGTGTTGTCTCAGTTGAATGTTTGTGTGAAGACTTACTTCTCTCAGTGGGTATGTGAGTGTTGGCGGCGGAGAAGACAGACAGTGTATGCAGTGACGCAGGTGTAAGCCTGGGAGGTAGGCAGCCCGCACACCCAGGATGTCCTCACTGATGAACTGTAGAGCTCAATTGTCGTCATCCGGCACCTCTGTGTGGGCGGCCCCACCTTCCCTCTCCCGCTCAACCTGCCTGTCTCTACATGCCTACCCTAGATAACACTCACCACGTCTTAGAACAATGCATTGCTTACAATAAAACTACATGCTCATTAAATGTGCCATGTTTCAAATAACTTATCACTATATCATTACAAAGAGTCTAGTGATATATATATATATATATATATATATATATATATATAATATAAAATGAATCGCAAAATGTGTTGGTAAGCGCATAACTCAACAACGCCTGGACCAATTTGGCCAATTTTTTTTTTCAAATGTTCGTTGAAGTTCAAAGATGGTTTTTACAGCGAGAAAAATTCGAGTAGTTTCCGGAAAAAAAACCCTAAAAACAGTAGAGTCAATTTGAGGTTTATTGCTATTGTTGTTTAAACAATGTATGTATGTTCCTGTGATTGAGGCCTTAAGCATTCACTCAGGTATTGTATAAAGTTTGGGGTGTGAGAGGGGTGGGGTTACGGGTTCGTATCCCGTGCAAGACTTTGCGATTGGAATTACATGACATCATACAAGCGTATTGCACGCGCTCTTTACACTGTTATTGAGTACGCTAGCTGTTAAATGCCGGGCAGCTGTTTTGCGGTGGAAGCCGCAGCCGGGCAGCTGTTTATAGAGAAATAAAGATGAACTAAAAAAAGTACTCTTAGCGCAGTGGACTGGACAAATCTGTTTGTATTTGATGTTTTAAAGATAAACAGTGAATATAGTATAATATAGAATATAGTATCACCATCAATTAACACGTAACTAAAAGTTAGTTACTCTTTTCTATAGTACACGCGGGCGAAGCCGCAAAGGGACAGCTAGTGTATGTGTATATATATATACACACACAGTGAAACCTCACTAATACTAACCCCAAGTGACACCTCAATTATCTTCGTTTGTAATAATGATATTAATTGTATTTGTAATAATGTCAATCATTACTTCTGCGTGACAAATATTTGCAGTACAAGTGGTGACATGGAAATCTTAGATTCATTTTAGTTATAAAAATGTCTTGCATTGTGACACATGTTACGAAATATTTACAATTATTCCCTGTAAGTAACTGTAAAATTTTATTGACGCTGCAGTTACTTGGGGTAACTTTGTACTGGGTAGGTCAACTTTATACCTCCAGCCTAGTTTAATTTCAAATGAATTATTGAAATTTTCATTCTTGATGAATAAGTTTAATAATAATGACTTTTGCGTAATGGTTGAAGGCGGCAGAGTCATTATGTAAAAGAAATGCCTGGTATAAGTTTAACGCTAAAATACTACTAAGTTACCCCAAATGATACGAATCACAGTTAAATCGAAGAAATTTTGGTCAGCTCTTTAAGGGGGAGAGCTAGATGGTAAATTTTATTTATCTGCAATAACTTATGTTATACATTTTTTGGTAAATGTGGCAATGTTAAGGCATAGAAGATTCTTGTGACGAATTTTGGCGATCATACTAGTGTTAGGTCCTATATGTTCATCTTACATTGGACTTGTAATCACGCTCCTAAGATAACCTATAATTCCGTTGCAATGATTCTGAAAGTCAAATTAATGAGGGGTTCCATTATTAGCTATGTCAATAAGCTTATCAATAATATATCCTATGTCTTGTCAAAGAGAAAATTTTGATAATACAACTTGAATAAATGTTATGGCTCGAAACAAAAAAAAGTATGTAACACTCTCCCTTAACATCAAGGTCTTTAGTGCTGATGGGGGGTGATATGATGTGTGGAGCAGCACCGGAATGAAAGGGCGAGGGAAACGGGAGATCCCCAAGAAATCCTGTGGACCAGCGACATAGTCCGGTAAGATTCCCGCATGCGAGTATCCGAGGACCGACCCCGCCGGGGATCGAGCCCAAATCGCCTTGGTGGGAGGCGAGCGGTGTAGCCACTACGCCAACGACGGCCTCAATGAACAGTGTAGCCACGGTAGTGTATAGCAAGATAAGTGTAGTACGAGAGACGAGCAGAAGTTCTCCTCACGTGTATTGTGCTAGATAGGTCACACGAGATGACGCCGCCTCTCATTGGCTCTCATTGTAGCTTGTTGACCCGTGTAGGCGTCTCTGCGGATTATGTTGCCGCCTGTCCAGTGTTGCAAGACACGTGCTCCTAGCTGTACTGCAGTAGGTGGAGGGGTAGATGTTCTCTCGCTGTGTGCTTTCTTTCCTGACCCTGACTGTACAACGTCTTACATTGCTGCTTGCCTGATACTACAGGTTAGAGAGATCAGTGTTATGAGTTTGTCACGGGGACAATTTCTGCCGCTTGAGCGCTGGTATCGGTAATGGGCGCAAACTGACCAATCACGGAACTTTCCTGAATTTCAAGCTGCATTCAGTTGGTAATTTAAAACGCAAAATGTGTTGCTTTTCTCTTTAAAATTAAGTTAAATGACGTCTGCCGTTTCTAAGCCTGTTTAAATGTAATTTTACTACAGTTTCGTATTTTTCTGGTTCCGTAGCGATTGTAGCGAAACTAGCGACAGAAATGTTCCCTGTTCCAAACTCTCCCATAGCAAAACACATTTCCTTTATAACCTGCAGTAGAATTAATCTTACTTGAGGTTAGTGTCACGGGCAAGGCTGGGGATTCACATATCGAATAATATTCCGGAATCACAATAGCGCGACAGAAGCGACGCGAATAACGCAATATGTCCGCACCGTTGTGCACCGAGGTTTCTGCAGTGACGTCGACACGTCCGTCTGGACGCTCATTAGCTGACATCTTTTATTTGCGTCGCGTGACGCTTGATTGTGATTCCAGAATTATGTGCGGCTCAGTCTTCTTTTGTGATATCACTTTCGGCCGAGAAACCATTTTTTTTAAAGCAGCGACCCTACAATTTTATTTGTGGAGAGTTTGTAGCATGCTTCCAACGTTGTGTTTTACGAATCCCGGTGGTGTTTTTCCAATTACAGTTGAGTAAATGTATAACTTGAAGGAGACGACCACCTTGATTGTCAGCTGTCTTGGACCAGAGTAGGACGAACTTACGACATTGCGGTATGATAACGAGCAAGAAGTGACGCACAAACATACTGCTTCACTTTGACATACCCCTCTATACAAATGACCACCCCTAGGCCAGACGGCAGTTGCGCCTCTGTACAGCACGCTGTCGTGACTGTGTTACGTGGAATGGTCAGACATGTAACCAAAGGGGGGGGGGGGTGATATAGGGGTTATGACCCCTCCCTTGTCCGTTGTCAGTACTTTTGAAGGAAAACAAGTAAAAAAAAATTATATTATTTTACCTGTAGAAGATCCCATGTTTCCTTACGAAAACGGCTATAATAGAACTATTTTATACTTTTAAATCCTAATTTTCCAGAGGGATGACCCCCAGACGTCCCCCCCCCCCTGTAAAGCGCCAGTCTGGTGTCCATTATATTAATACTCACGTAACCCCCCCTCCTTATTTTATAAAAAAAAACCTGGCTACGCCGCTGGGTATATGGCTAGTAGTAGTAATAATAGTAGATAGAGATAGAGAGGTGCAGGGTATTGTGTAGTGCACGGAGGTGGTAGGAGCCTCGGCGACAATAGCTGCTACAAATTACTGCTCTCTGCTAACAACCCAGCCTGCTTTGTGCCCTGAGCACTTGACCACGCCCACTCTCTGCTCATTAGTCGCCGCTAACCTCGTCTCACATACTCTCTCCTATCTGCTCATTGGTCTCCCGTGACGACGACCTCTATCTAGGCCTGCCTACATCATCTCTGTCTTCACGAAGTTGGCGCCACATACCGTGTTTGACGTACACAAGCACAATAATAACTTATCTGTGAAAGAACTGTGCAATGGGAGTGCATGGCTGGATTTATTTTCTTGGACGTACTCCATGCAATATACATGACTGTCAAAGAAAACTAATACATAAATAAGCAAGAGAGTATGCTTTAGTCAACAAGACACATACAAAACATAAAATTCCATAAACGGAGTCGGGTCAAATAGAAGAAAGGACAAACAGAAAATAAAATAATGATAAAGTCAAAAATCAAAAGAAAAACCCAACACACCGCCAAGGCAGATAAAACCCAGGTTTGACAGTGGGACAAACAGAAAAATGTACAAACCACAAGCTAAAATAAAAATACGACACACCTATGAGGCGAAAAAAAAACACAGTAGATATCAGACACACACAGAAAAAGACACACACAGAAAAACAACAAGCGACACAGCGATGAGACGAAACGAAATCAGTAGTTTTCCAGACAGACAATATAACGACGCTTCAGAAACTGGCATCTGTTACAGTCATCAGGCAGACACACGAGTGTTTGTATGTCTCCTGTTGACTAAAGAATACTCTGCTTATTTATGTTTTTACATTATCTTTAGTTTTTCTTTGACAGCCATACTGCTGCACTGGCAGCACACTAACTTATTTTGATAACTAAGGAACCCTGATTTTCACAAAAAAAAATATATTTCTACACCAACTAGTGTCAATGGCATAGTTCCACCTCTGCAGTTCTGCTGCTTTGTTATTGGCAGAGTGTCTGATGTGTGTAAAGACGTTTCTCGTTTGACTCTACCAGTCATAATAAGGTTACTGCGAAGAACACACGTCTATGGTTTGCCGTAAGACGTTAAGACGCGTGAGAGTTATATTCAGCCAATCACTGACCATGAAGCAGAACTGCAGATGTGCACACGAGGCACTGAAGCTAACTGTTGCAGAAATATTTCCACCAAAAACAGGAGTCCCTGACGATAACATGTGGAGGATTCAATAAAACTACTATTACAGTGGTACCACGTGTGACTTCTGGAGATTTGCAAACA
Source organism: Medauroidea extradentata (assembly GCA_003012365.1). NCBI lineage: Eukaryota > Metazoa > Arthropoda > Insecta > Phasmatodea > Phasmatidae > Medauroidea > Medauroidea extradentata. The sequence goes on along the minus strand of PNEQ01066313.1, from coordinate 6,944 downwards.
CAAATTCTCGCTTCCAATTTGTAGAGACATGAACTTTTCGCGAAAAGAATTTTGCCCCACTTTGTTCCAGTGCCTTATGTGCACGTCTGCAGTTCTGCTTCATAGATATTGGCAGCGTGCCTTTGAACTGTGACGTTTCTCATTTGACTGTGCCAATCACAATAAGGTTACTGTAACACCACACGTCTGTGATTTGCGTGTAAAACCCCACGACACAC
>PNEQ01066312.1:9371-54594 GCA_003012365.1 Medauroidea extradentata | reverse complement strand
TGTAAAAAAATGTGTTCCAATACAAAATTACGTTCCCATTTTTTCTTCGGTATAATACTCGCAATTCCGGTAACAACTTCACATTTTAAGCTAAGCCAAATACAAAAACAAGTCAAATCTTCCACCAAATTACTACTAGCGCTCGGCGACATGAAGGAGTCACATTTTATTCCTCAGTGTCAAGACCTCTACCTTCTTAGACCGTGGTCACGGCAAAGAAATACAAAAATCATTAGGATGGCGCTAGATATTAACTAGCGTGCAAACACAAAATATTCATGCCATATCGGCTTCGATGTCGGACCAAGACTCTTCCATCTCTCTGCAACCCCCCTCGCTCGCGGCTGTTCTCTAGCCTTCGCGATGGTTTACCATAGGAGTATTTAGGTTGAGATAGTCTTAAACCGAGACGAAAAGAAAAAAAAAATAAACAAAATAAATTAAAAATAAAATTACTGTTTTGGATGTGAGTTGTAACAAAAATAAAAAAAATACGAAGTAAATAATTTTTAAGTAGCTAACTAACTAGCCAGGTAGGAGCATTCATTAACTAACCTTAGTAATTCAAAGAGAAATAGATTATACATAGATAATAAAAGAAAATTAAAACAAAATTAAGTACATACATTAGGTTACCATAGCTAAGAAGTGTACGAAAAATATTAATTACATACAATAAAATGAATGACATTAAACTTCAAACATTCTTTTCTATAGCCAAATGCTATAATATGATTAAACAAGTACACTTTAATGACTGGGAAATACATATGCTTAGGTCTTCTGGCGTTTCCTTTTGATTATTCATATGCAGGCCTACTTTTTTGCAGTTGACAGGCACAAAATCTCACGTGGAATTGATATTAAGAAGTACCACTTACATACTTGCTAAAAAAAACATTGAACACAGAATTTTCCAATATCGTAAATTTTCGGCATATTGATAATACTGTAACTTTTCTCTATATTCCAATATGCCGATATCAATTTTTTTATTTATGTTTTTCATTAACTTTTATATTTTTCTGTATAGTTTTTCTGTCGTATTTATCAACATCCTAACTTTTTTAAATTAATAAAATCTATAATTAATCTAATATGGGCTACTAACTTGGCAGAGTTTTGTTAAACTTTTTAGTAAATATTGACAGTACCAAACTTGTAGGTTTGATACACACTCTAATTTCAGAATCTCTGCCAAGTATTTCAATACTCCATGCACTACTTTCATTGTTATCTGTAACTGCGCAATTCAGTACTTAGTTAAATAGAGGTTCGCGGCCGAATGGTAAGACGATTCGCCTCCAAGACAATCTGGGCTTGATTCCCAGCAGGGTTGACTTCCAGATTCTTGCATATAGGACCGTACACCTTACATCATCATGGTTTTAGTTGACAATATGTTATGTTACTTAAAAATTAATGACAAATATAATGGTTATAGATTATTATTTTTAAATTATTTGAATTTTGCTTTCTTTGATTTCGAAATATTCCCAGGCTAAAATTTGTTACTTTTTAAATTATTGGTTGCTCAATTTTGTTATTTACACAGATAATCAACGGCCACACTGGACACAGTGAGTGATACTCATGCTTAGATTGCAGTAGAGAGTTGTATGGGTATTCATAGTTTCTTTTCAACGCACTGTAACTGCCATAAGCACTGTCCTTGTTTCGGCATGCACTGTTGCCTAACATACACAAATTTCCTATTTTAGCTTTGGTCTTAAATTTTTTGCATATTCTACAGCATCGAAACATGCATCAGATGATGTTTTATATCTTTCTAATGGGTTTAAACAATTCCAAAACAAAATTTTTGTTTTACTGTTTTCATGCATTGTTAAATATATCACATCATAACATAAGAATTAATAGCAAAATTGTATTAAAGTTTTTATGGTATGTAACTTCATATATCCGGACGCCAACGAAATAATTAGAAGGCTAAAATTTTCGTTGTTAAATACGTAGAAATTTTTCTCTAACCTTACGTGTGTTTGATTACACAAGGAAACATTAAAAAATTGGTCAGTGAAAAACTTTTTCGTTGTTGAAGTTAGATGGGGTATGGAAGTGAGAAAGTTGTTCATAATGAGCTGAATTTATTTATAAAGCAACACCACTACAATAGCTTAAATTTGTCATGTTTATATCATTAAATGTGTTACATATTAGGTCAACGTGCACGCCCTGCATACCAAAACATCTAATGGGTGCTCAAGGTTCCGTTATCTTTACTGACAGAGAGGTTGTCAGCGTAAGGTAGTAAATACCATACAGTCTTCCTTTAGTCAGCAGATTTTTTTCATCCTGTATTTTAAACATTCCTGTCTCATGGCCACGTGATTTGTTGTGTCCAGGGACTGATGTCAGAGGAAAAAATTTTTAAATGTGTATTTTTTGTTAACATTTATTTGTATGGCAGGTAAAGCACCCAAAGAGATAAAAATATACATATATGCATATAGTGTATGTATGTATATCCTATGCATATGTGCTACGAGAGAGACAGCAAAATATTATGTTGTACATATTCCAGTATTTTTCTCATACATATGTAGTATTAATGCCATTAAGGAAACTTGTGAAGTAACAAACTGTTACAGACGAACCATTTAAGCTCTTGAGAAAAAATAACAGCAACATGGTACCTTTAATTAACTTGCAAAGTTAAAATCGAAAATAAAAGGTAAACAAAACTCCCCTAAATAAATATAAGACAATGATGTTTCATTTCTGTTCCATGTACGATAGTTATTATTTACCGTATTTGCCGGCATATAGGAAGACCCCGCACATAAGATGAGTCATGATTTTAAAGGTATAAAATCATGAAAGAAAGAAATTATTAATTTCGAAATTCCCGGCAGAAAAATATCTTTTTCCTTTGCCGAAAACATAAAAAATTTAGTTCAAATATTTTTAATGCATTTATTACCGTTAAATAAAGATCATTGGAGACACATAAACCAATAACATTGGCTACTTCTGCCCTTCGGGCGCCCAAGATCCTAAGAAATGCATGGCGGTGGCACATGTGGCCGGCAACATCATCAGTTGCCGGCAGCTGTGCGCTACATGGCAACGCCGTGCTGCAACAGCTGCTTGCATGGTCATCGCATTCCTATGCGCTGTTGTCGCCTGCCAGCCAAGCACTAGACACATGAATGTGCGGTACAGTACCTAGATCCTCGTTTTCACCGCCCGAGAGTTGTGGGCTAGCGAGACAAAGGATCAAGGCATGCGCTCCAGTTGTATCGATCGCCAAGTGACACATGTTTAATTGCGAGGATAAAAGTGGCATATGTCACGAATGACGATCAAAATTTCTTACCGTAAATTTTATTTTAAAAAAGGGCACTTGTTTTAATTTTGAAACGGAAAACACAATTTCTCGGAACATCATACAACTCCACAGCTTATAGCATAACTTTCAAACGATTTTTAGGTTACCTACAATTTTGACACCTTCATATAAGATGAGTAGCAATTTTTGAAGGCGAAAACTATGTAAAAATAGTCGTCTTATATGCTGGCAAATACGGTATTGTTTATTGGAAATGTGTTACTATTAAATTTACTTAAAACAATGCCTTATCTGAGGTACGAAGTTATCTATGCATGAAATATTTATGAATTTGTATTTTCACACGTGCCGCACAGTGTGCCACATGAACTGCAAACGCGCCACTCGCCGTGCACGAGAGCAGCTAGTCTCGTGTTTTCAGCCACTGGTATCTGCTTCATTATGCAATGTGCTAGGTGCGTGCGGTAACTTTGAGGACGAGCGGGCAGTGCGGGTGGTAGTAGCAAAGAAACGATGCTGTGTCGAATGTGCGGGCAGCACGGTACTTACTCGTATACGTTTTGTCGCTCGCAGCACAATTCCAAAACAAAATTTTTAAATATCTCCCGCGGGCCACGTCTGCCTGCCAGAAAACTGCTGCCATGCAGAACACATACTTATATTTAATAACATTGTCTTGTTTGCCCCGTTGCCGCCCGCACATAGGGCACGGCCTCGAAGTGCATGTACTGTGTGCACTTATACACGATTCTGTGGCCTTGACAAAATTAAAATGCTACATTTAATGAAAGACAACATGCCTGCAGCAAAAGTTGGTAGAAGGTACTGAAAAAAAAACGAGAGTATCATTTGTACGTCACGAAAGTACAACAAATAAGATCAAGTGTTAGTACTGCACAGGAAATGTAAAAATAAATCATGCCAAGTTAATTTTAGGGTAATGAGTGCTGCTGTATTAAAAGGAACACTGCTAAACCTTTATCCTTATCCATGTTTACAGGGGTGTAAAATTTTTCATTTACTTGTGAAAAAAAAATTGCACCAAGTCAATTCAGTGTAATCAGTGATGCTGTATTACGAAACTGCTAACACCCTTAAGAGGGGACCTCGACTAGCACATGGATGGCATTGCAGCATGTCACTTGTATTTTTTTCCCCGAAACCGCTTAACTTATTCATATTATGTTTGTCTACAAAACGTACACACACATGAAACCATGCTTCTACGATTTCAAAAATTCAACACAATTGTGAGAAACATGATTTTTGGGCCTCTCAAAGTGGCTAAAAACTGTTTTTTTTTTTCGTAAAGTGCAAAGCGAGAGACATGTGTTGGTCTTTATTTCATACTATTCAAAAATAAAATGTTGTGGTCACCATTTAAAGTCCCGTAGAAAAAAGACTACAAGGAAAACCTTCCGCAGCAGTTAGGCACACTGCGAATATAGGTGATATGCTTCTTGTCAAGCGTAGGACACTGGCTTTTATCGCTACGCTGTTCCCCACATGTCAAAGGTGGAAATTCGACACCGGCGAAGACTCCTAATTACAGTCAAAGCATTTTTTTTATTATAATCCTATTAGTTTCTGTAACTATATGCACGTTATATAATCAAGAAATATTTATGGACAATTGAAAAATATTCACGCCTATGTAGTCGTAGGTGTGCTTGTTCCACTGTTATTTTATGCGTTTGACACAGATAAAATACGCATCTTATGCGAGAAATAGTGTTATCAGATGTCATTGTATCAATGCTTGTGGCAACACTCCCTCTTAGCACAGCGCACGTCCTTGGTAGTGTAGGATGGAGAGATAGCGTGGTGCATCAAGCCATGCTATGTTGAAATGTCAGCAGTGGCCGACCACCTGGCTCATCGCGTGCTGTTGCCAGTCACTGTGTCCTCGCACTCGCAGTGTGGCTGCTGTAATGCTAGTGTATACATAGCTCTATGGAACTTCCGATAATAAAGCAAGTTGCCAAGATGGCTACTGCAAGCATGGGGTGTTTGTGCTGATTCTCTCAATCCAACCACATCCAACATATAACATGGCGCTGCGGACTAACTTTCTAAATTTGCGGGAGATAATAAGTATGCTAGAACAGTAAATAACAAGATTTAAAGGGTTGGTAATGAGATACGCCCGGAAAATAGAGAAAATCAGGCGCGCGATTGAGGGGTTAAAACCACCAAAACAGTTTTGTTTCGACTGAGATTTGGCAGCCAACTGGAAAAGGTGGAAACAACAGTTCCAGATATATATGACAGCGACTGGAGGTGCGACCAAGAGTGATGAAGTGAAGATAGCGACTTTACTACATGTTGTTCGGGAAGAAGCTCAAGAATTGTATTACACACTGGATGTAACAGAGGCAAGTAGGAAGGACTACAATGCAGTGTTGGGAAGCCTAGAATCGTACTTTCTTCCAAAGACTAACCAGAGCGTGGAGCGGCACAAATTTAACAACTGATTACAAGAGGAGAATGAAACTTTTGACTCGTTTGTAACGGCGCTCCGGCGATTAAGTGCAAACTGTGGATATGATAACCTTAGAGACGATTTGATCAGAGACAGAATAGTGTGTGGTGTTCGAGACATCCGTCTAAAGGATAGATTACTTAGAGAACCGACAATGACACTCGCCAAGGCCATACAGATATGCAAAGCGGCAGAACAAACGCAGGAACTCATGGAAGCTATAAACGGCAAGGAAGTGGTACATGAAGTTCATAGGAATGGTTATACTGAAGCAGACGAGGCCAGGACATCAGACCGGAGAGAAGAATTTCAGGGGAGGCCTACAGCTCGGGGAATTACGAGAGGTTACAGAGGTGGTCAGTACAGTAATTGGAGTCACAAGTCGAGCGACAAGGCATCACCAGCCCAGCAGTTTACATTACTCAAGGGGTAATGGTCAGCATCGTGGACGAGGATGGCAACAGAGGGGGCCATCGAGTAGGACATCAGGTTTGCAGAGAGAATATTATTCCAGCAATGAAGGTATGTTCAAAAACAATTATACAGTGAAAGTGTGTCAAAGTTGTGGACTGCAACATGTTAATTCAAGTTGTCCTACCTTCAACGAAGTTTGTAGGAAATGTAATAAAAAGGGACACTATGCTAGGGCATGTAAATCAAGGTCTGTAAATGAAATAAATAAGAGAGCAAGGGATGAGTCTGTTGAAGCGGATTTGATGTTAGGTTGCATTACATTAGATTTGGATGCAGGGGATAGTCACTGCCAGGGTACTGAAGAGGGAAAAGTAATTAAAGTGCAGTCCAGAAATTGTATAATTAGTGACACTGAAACCAAATGTTTTTGTAAATTAAAGGTTGCACCTAGTTGTTATGTTAACTTTAAAGTTGATACAGGTGCACAGGTTAATGTCTAGCCTGAGGAAACATTTCTAAGGTTAAAAACTAGAAACGATGCCTTGCTCACATACAATATTAAACTTAAAAGCTATTCGGGGACAGAAATTCCTGTGATAGGAAAATGTTTCATTCACTGTCATACACCACAAGGGCGGTCAGGTGTTCTAGAGTTTCAGGTAACTCGGGTAAAAAATACCATACCCATATTGGGGTTGACTGGTATTCAGCAGCTGGGAATACTTAAGAGGGTGGATATAGTAGTTGAGCACAAAGAACCACAAATCACAAGCTTGCTGACACGATACAAAAGTGTATTTGAGGGTCTAGGTGAAATTAAAGTTGAACCATGTACATTAGTGTTAAGAGAGGGTAGTACAGCACCGGTTGCCATTTTTCCAAAGAATCCCATTTGAACTCCATGATAAACTGAGTGAGGAGATTGATAGAATGCTTAAACTTAAAGTAGTTGCAAAAGCTGTTGAGCCAACTGACTGGCTCAATCCACTGGTAATTGTAAGGAAGCCTTCAGGTGACAGAGTGTGTCTAGATCCACAACCCTTAAATGATGCGACTATCAGAGAGTATTGCAGGTTGCCAACTTTTGAGGAGGTTACTGTTAAAATGAAAGGGGCACAATATTTTAGCACTTTAGATGCAAATAGGGGATTTTGGCAAATACGCCTTTCAGAGGAAAGTTCAAAACTAACCACCTTTGATACCCCCTCACACGGAAGACTTAGGTTCACACGCTTACCCTATGGGTTGTCGTGTGCTCCAGAAATGTTTTACAGTGTTTTCAGCCAGCTATTTAAAGATCTAGATGGAGTACAAGTGTATGTGGATGATGTTATTGTTTTCGGCAAGGATAGGGCAGAACATGATTGTAGGTTAGAACAAGTACTCGTACGGGCAAAACAGAAAAATGTCACATTTAATCTATAGAAGTGTAAGTTTGGTCTGACTGAAGTCAAGTATATTGGGCACCTGATTGGGAAAGATGGCATTAAGACAGACACAGGTAAGGTTAGGGCTATCATTGAATTTCCTGAACCAACCGACGTTACCGGGTTACAGAGATTTTTAGGCATGGTTAATTATTGTGGAAAGTTTGTTCAAAATCTTTCTGAAAAAACAAATGTGTTACGTGAATTGGGTAGAAAGAATGTAGTTTGGTCATGGAATGAATAACACCGCAAGGCTTTTGTGCACTTAAAAACACTTTTGACCACCACACCTATACTTCAGTATTTTGATGAGGATGACACTGTAGTGCTGTCAGTAGATGCATCACGGAATGGTTTGGGAGCAGTTTTGATGCAATCTAAAGGACCAGTAGCATTTGCTTCAAAATCACTTTCACCGGCTCAACAAAATTACGCACAAATTGAGAAAGAACTTCTGGCAATCGTATACGGGTGTGTTTTTCACCAATATATTTATGGGCGTACGGTGTTGGTGGAGACGGACCACAAGCCTCTAGAGGCCATATTTAAAAAAACCACGAGAAAAATATCCTCTCAGACTACAGAGAATGAGAATTAAATTGCAGAACTATGACATCAGGTTAAAATATGTGCCAGGCAAGGATCTCATAGTTGCGGACACATTGTCGAGGGCAGGGGGACCAGACGAGAGTTTAGAATTGCACGAGCAGGAAATCGCAGCTCATCAGGGTATGGTTATACATATTATACAGGCATCACATGATACTATCACGAAACTTCGGTTAGAAACCATGAGAGATGAGACGCTGACGGTACTGAAGAGTACTATAATGAGCAGTTGGCCTTCTGATAGAACACAAGTACCGGTATCAATCAAGGCCTTTTGGTCATACCGGGAAGATTTGACAGTGTATGATGACATAATTTTCAAAGGCACACAGATTGTAGTTCCGCAGAGTATGAGGCGTGATCTTTTGGACAGGGTTCATTATGGTCACTTAGGTATACAGAAGTGCAAATGGAGGGCAAGAGAGTGCATATTCTGGCCTGGAATGTCTAAAGAAATTGAAGATAGAGTAAATAATTGTACTACATGTAGGGACACACAAAACTTAAATGGCAAGGAAACTGTGGTAAACAAAGAGATACCGAGTAGACCATGGCAAATAGTTGCAGCGGACATTCTACATTTCCAGGGGAAGGATTATCTGTTAGTAGTAGATACATACTTGAAGTACCCAAAGTTCAGTCATTTAACGAGTCTTACATCAGGTCACATAGTAGGGCACTGCAAAGCCATAATGGCTAGACATGGTGTACCGGAGATCCTTTATAGTGAAAATGGGCCACAGTTTTCTTCCCAAGATTTTAAAGGGTTTGGCAAAAACTGGAATTTTAATCACAGAACTTCAAGTCCGAGATACCCCCAGTCCAATGGACTAGTGGAAAGGCATGTTCAAACTATAAAAACATGCTCAAAAAGGCAGTTAGGGACCGTAAAGATGTAATGATGGCACTCTTAGAATACAGGAACACCCCAGTAGACAACCACTTGCAGTCACCTGCACAGAGATTGTTCGGTAGGCACCTGAGGGGTTTAATGCCACACACTGCAGACATGCTTAAACCACAATTACAACCAAACATACAGCAGGAATTACTAACCAAACAGCACAACCAGGCAAAATATTATAACAGGGGAGCTCGGAGTCTGAAACAGCTAGATGAAGGGAACCAAGTAGGGGTTAGATGTGGTGATACATGGAAAAGAGGAAAAATTGTCAGAGCTCTGGATAGACCTAGAAGTTACAGAGTGTGTCTAGAGAATGGCTATGAAGTGGAACGTAACCACAGACATCTTATACCTAATCACACGGGACAACCGTTCAGGGTTATGCAGGACGAGATACTAGATCAACAGTCACAAACTGAAACAAATATACTAGGTAAGACAATACAGTGCCACGAGGATAGCTTTGATGAAGGGAGCGAGGGGGATTTTAAAGGGTTTGATGAAAGTACAATCTGTCAAGGAAATAGCAGTGGGGAAAGGAAAATAAACAATGGGCGTGAGGAAAGCAACATAGAAAATTCAGTAATTATGTCAAGGTCTGGAAGGGTGGTAAAACCACCAGAGTACTTAAGAAACTATGTTCATTAAACAGATCAGATCAGTTGTATATATGTTTTCAAGTAATGTTATTAAACAGAGTTGTATGTATGTTTTCATGTAATGTTATCGAACAGAGTTGTATGTATGTTTTCAAATAATGTTATAACACAGGGTAGTACAGAGTTATAGTTATTCAAATAATAATTTGTCATTCTAGTCAAAGGTATGGCGTGCTTCTTGTAGGGACGGTTCAATGTATGGGATATTCAGTGTTTGTTATGTTTCAGTGTTTGTTATGTTAATTGTATGGTTTGCTCAGTGTAATGTTTTTTCATATTTGAAATGTGTAACCTCGAGTAGAAACTGAGAGTATGAATATTGTATGTTAACAGACTAGTTTGGAAGTTGTTGTATGGACTCTTTGACTCTGAGTGAATAAGCAACTGGTTACTGTGAGAGTTGTTTTTAAGAAACTTATGTACTTTGGTGAAAAAAGGGAGATGTAATGCTAGTGTATACATAGCTCTATGGAGCTTCCGATAATAAAGCAAGTTGCCAAGATGGCTACTGCAAGCATGGGGTGTTTGTGCTGATTCTCTCAATCCAACCACATCCAACACATAAATAGCTGCCGCTGTATCTTACATGTGCCACATTGCACACATGGCATGGAATTTTTATGATATTCAAAAGTTGTGAGAGATTTTATGAATGTATTAAATATCTGTATCTCACACAAATACCGCAGTATGTGGAGTTAGGGGTTAAATTGTAATTTATAAAATGCATATGGTGGTTTTTGTAGGTTAGTCAGGTACAGTAGAACCCTGTTATAATGTTTTTCAAGGGACCTGTGAAAAAAAGTGTTATATGCAGGAAAATGTTATAAGCAGGAATCAGTATTTTTGCACCAATAAATGGATATTACACAAAAGTAACTTAAAATTAAATAGTTTATGTACAGTAAATAAGCCTGTAATGATATTAATATAGGCTATAGTTACTGTGCTATCAAACATGATGAACTGAGGCTTTCCCATTTGTCTTCTGTAGGTTCATGATCGTCATTTTTAGGATCACAGTAATGTACCTACACTTCTGATGCATTCCCAAGACATTAATTTTTTTTGTACTGATGTTTTTAGCCTACAGCTCAGTTATTTTGTCTAAAATAATACAGTTCAGAAAAATGTTATCCTATTTGTGGTTAATGTCTGAGAAAAAATGATGTTATATGCAGGAAATGAAAGTACCGGTGTTTTTATAAGCAGGAAATGAATGCATTACGCTTTATGGAAAAATGGTGGGACCAAAGAAAAGTGATGTTATATGCAGGAATGTTATGACAGGGTTCTACTGTATCTTGAATATACGCGGTTTTCGTTATATAAGGAGTTGGAAGAAAATACCGCGGATAAGGCGAGCCAACTCTCTCTCTCTCTCTCTCTCTCTCTCTCTATATATATATATATATATATATATATATATATATATATAAAATTTAAATTATTTTATAAAGATTCAGTTTTTCATAAGCGTTTATATGCAGCAGCTACTGCATACAGTTATAAATGATTTCTTATTGAATGTTAATGTTTCACTTTGTACGATTTTCAATGATGTAAGATATATGTGTATATTGGGCATATCACCTATACATATAACATTGTTTTTTTTTTGGTTGCAGAAGAACCCACGCCCAGCCATACTAATGAGGATGATTCTCCTCTTCTCTTTCCACAGCAGTTATAAATACACCATCCACATCAACAAGGAACTCATCTACATGCCCATAAATAGCAATTGTTGAACAGGAGTTAAGGGCACAGTTGACCTCAGTTTTCAACATCTTTTTTTATTTTTATATTTGTACCAAATATTGGTTTTTCTTATATTAGACATAAATTGTGATTAAATCTTCCTCTTAGGAAATTTTTGTATCTCTCATAGTTTTTGCGTAATGAGTCCTAAACATCAAGATTTGAACTTTACGGTTTTCAGTACGCCACTGAAACCAACTGACACACCAAACTGAAAACATTCACACTGTATAGCAATGTTGTAGGCTATGATTTGACATATATAAAAACAAAAGAACATATTTTTTTGTATTTCTGAAACATTTTTAAAATTTTTTGAATTTTCATTTCGAAATTCAGCATTTGTTATTAAATACAAAAGTATTCTATTTTTTGTTTTTACATATGTCAAATGATAGCCTACAACATCGTTTAACACGGTGAATTTTGTCGGTTTGGTATGTCAGTTGGTTTTAATGTCGTACCTAAAACCGTAAAGAACAGGACCGGAAGGAAGAAAACTATCTGGAGCTTGTACAGAAAGTTGGTATAGGGAATCTAGAAGTGAAACACCAGGGTTGGCATGTTAAAAGTGAATTGTTTTAAACAGTAAATTCAAAATTGTTTAAAACAATATACTTTGAATAAAACACGTTTCAAACAGTATGTTTTTATGTGCCTTTCAGCCATACCTTTTAGAATGACTTGCAATGAGACAGTGATGCTTGCGATGAAAATGTCAGTATGAAATTTTTGTGAGCTGTGATTTACAAAACTAAAACCTAACCAATTATATTGTTTCCATACAGAATAAAGTTCTATTGTTTATAACATATTCACTTAAAAGTTAAAATATATTTAAGACTGCTTTTAAAAAATTTTCTTTTTCACTTTTAAAGACAACTGAATAACAGACGTTATAAATTTCAAATACAAAAATAGTATTCAAAAATTAAAATATAAGACATAGCACACTTAAGCTTAACATCATTGCACTATCAAAATTAAAATGTTTTGTTTTTGTTAGTTTAGAGAATGGAAAACAAATACATCCTACACACACAAACCAGGTTGCTCAACAATGTGTATAAAATAAAATGTTTCCCTACATAAAAGTAACTGATCATTTTGGAATTTTTTGCTAAAAGTAATAATTAATTTGCTTATAAACCATATGTTTAAAATTGGTACCGTATATTGTGGTGGTTTTGTTTAAAATACATGTTTTAAAAAAACAGGGTTTATGATTGGACCTCCCCTTCCTTGCCCTATGAAGCAGAGAGAAGAAATATATCATGAAAGGCTGGGGCCTTACGAATCAGGACTTCTGCAGCTAGGCCATCATTCTCATTTCTCAGGAATTTTTGTCTCCTAGACATTTGATGTAACATGACTTTGCTTATTCTGTTACACAATAAACCATTTTCTTAATGCTGTATATGCTGTTATTGTCAGTGAACTCCTAACATATGTGACTTGAGTGACATACATAAAATCCTCTTAAGAAGATTGAATAACTATTACAACTCTGTAAATACAATTGAAATTTGGCAAGTTAAAATTTTTTCTGTCCCTTCAGAAACTTCTCAACAGGGATTTACCATTGTGTTACGGTAACACTTGAAAATTTGTGTGCGCATTTCACCTAAACAAAAAAGGGTATTAAAAAAGTAAGTCAAGTTATATGTATGAAATTAGCAACATTTATTCCTAAAGTTTGTTACAAAAACACTGTCAACAATTTGTACAATTACCAACTGCAAGTAGTTTCTCAATAGATTCCTGGTTTATTTATGTGCACTGGAGTACCACAATGAACCAAGGCTTTGCTGACTGTTCAGTCTGGTTCCTGAAAATAACAAATTACAATATAATGACATAATTGCTAACACTACTATACAGTGATATGTCATTAATACAAAGTGATTTATATTCCCCTTGGAATGGGAGAAGAAATGAAATAATTGCTGGAGTGGTCAATTAACATTTTGTTTACGGATTAAACCATGCAATATCAAATTCTCAAGTAAAAGAAAGTCATTGTGGGGATAGACAGAGAGATAAAAATTTTAGATACATTTTAAGGTTTTAGTGAACACCTGACACAGCGGAAAACGTGGGAAGGTGGGAATGATATTGGTTGGGCACAGGCTAGGTCAGTGGTGTTGTCAGAAACGTAGTAAAAGGGAACAAATTGTATCTTACTTGGTATGAGATCTTAACTGTCTGGGGTCGTGTGGCCGATGGCCCATGTGACAGCGTGCTGGCGTAGCGCTGTTCTCTGGAGTGATGATGATTCTGGAATCTTGAATAGATGATTGATGTAGTCCGGAGCTGAAACTGACTAGGTAACATACTTGCACCGAAATGATAACAATTGAGATGAACTGAATCTAATGCCGATTTATTTTGTGTATAAAAGACGGATCGGGATGCTTACGAAAACAATCGGCCTGGCCATCTACTACCCGGCCAGTGGGTGACGCGGCTAAATAAAAAAACAGCTCGCCGGCCGTAACAGTTATTAAGTAAAGTGAAGAGTTGAGAGGGGTGGGGTAGACTCTGGGTCCAAAGCAATAGAAACGTTCCGGTACTTAAATAACTATTGATATGCTAATGACTAGTGATAAAATGTTGATGGGACCCGGAGTGTCGCGCACGGACGTCCGTACCCCTTCGCACCTCAATGTCAACTGCCGACGTTCACTTCCGCTTACACGGGTATCCACACGGACTCGTGCAATCGGAAGTGAATACCATGTATCCCCTTAGTACTCAAAATATCTAGAACAATTTCAAAGATAAATATACAATAGTTACAATATGAAAATACCGAATACCAGTCTTAGATTTTGAATGAATAAATGTGTGTCTCTGTTCATGTTGTGTGCACGCCTTATAAGTTGCAGCTTAGTGTGATGCATCAACAAATAATAAAGGAAAATACACAATGAAAAAATCCTTTAACAAAACAAAAATACAGGAACTCAAAATAAAACAACACAACACTGCCACTCTCCCTTCAAGGTCATTACACATGAACACTTGGCGCACTGTTGGGTTGGCCGCTATCTCTTTGGCGCATCGTTGTAGGGCAGTAGGGCGCATGGACACGGCGCACAGATGGGCTGCACATGAGAGTCAATACAAACCTCATTATCACAAACAGTCAATATTTTGATCCCTTCAGGTTTGTATTTAAAGAGGTTTGACTGTATGTCTGTCATTACAAATTATATTTATGAAACTCAAAATTTTACAGTTAATACTTTACAGCAAGGATGTGCCAATTTTTTCTTTTTTTGGCGGGGGGGGGGGGGGGAAGATTAATAAATTCAGACATTTTCGGTCAACTTTCATAATACTGCACTTAAATTTTGAATGAGAGAATAATAGTAATAATAATATAATAATAATACTAATAGACATTATCAAAACGTTTTTCGATGATAACATATTTATTATAGTGTGGGATGTTTTCGTGGTGTTTTATTTACATATCTGCAATTTTGAGAGTTCTATAAATTTAAATTTGTTAAATTACGTACATATTAAAAACACTTTACTTTATGTTATTATAATTGAATGGGTATGATGGAGAAGGAAAAGGTTCCACTTTGCCAAATTTCGGGAAAACAGGAAAAACATTTTGGACCCTAAAGTCGAATGGGAAAACTTATAATTAGACAGTTTTTTGTTGAGATTTAAGGAAATAAATCATTACCTGAAAAAAAAAAACAATACATTTTATGTACTGAAAGTTATATGCAATCAAAGAGGATGAAATGTTTTCCATTTTATTATCTCATTGAGCTGAGGGCATTCTGAGACTCTATGAAACAATTTACAGATGTGTTGATAGTTACTATAATAGCATGTTTTGTGTTATAATACTGGCACTGTACAAACCACATATTTACAATGGCGTATATACATTTGCAACACTGTAGACTACATAAAAGAAAAAATTCTGCAGCAATTCTCGAGGCCAACAGTCAATCACGTCATAACGTTGAAGTTAAGAAGGGAATGATTTCCTTTTACAGAAAAATTCAAATTACTTTAGCAGTGTAAGGATTCCTAGAATAATTTATTTCTTTAAGTTACATATAAAGTTCTTGCCTAATTGGTTCATTTTCTGTAAAATATGGAATGTCTTCCTTTTTCATCTCACCCATTCAATTGTGCTTACTCTGAATTTAAAACCTGACTTAACACGGTACAATATTAGTCAATTTTTTAAATAAAATAAATTGTACCTACTTGGCACACTTTTCACAAAGAAAAATGTTTTTGATTGACCATTAATCCAATAAAACCTAATTTTAAAAGAATAGACCACCTTCGTTGTAACAACTTTTATGTGCACCATCTTTTTAATGTAAAATGTTTGAATATAAAAATTCTTGTATAAATACAGTTTTTGTTGCAATTCACAATTGTTCTTATGAGCTTCCACTACATGTTAAAACCAAATATGTTTCAAACAACATTCCAATTACTGTACATATAACCTTTTTGTGAAGTATCTGGCCTCACCAGCACCTTTGTAATTTGGTTTGTTTTAGGGTTTTTGGGCCCTAAGCTTATACATAAGGAACTTATATATATATATTTTTCGGATTCTTAAAACCTCAGAAGACGTGTCTGTTACATTTAAACGCTGCCAGTCTGTCAAGACCAAATTTTTGTTGGTTACCATTCAGTTACTAATGTACAAGTGAAAGGTGGGCACGATTATGGACTGCAGTGTGGAGTCGTTGCCCGGCTTTCTGCATAAAAGGAGCTAGTTTTCACCTGTTGTTCAGTGAGTGTGAAATAGTGCTTCAAGAGTAATTCCTTTATATATTTTATATATTTTTATTATGTCATTTTCGACTTGTGCAACTGTCCGAAACATTCAAGGAAGGACTGTTACTTCAAGAGATCTCCACCTAAAGAATAAAACCACATGTTTATAGGGGACTGCAACTATTTGTAAATGCAATTTATGTAATTTTGAAAATTATTTACATTAACGATTTATGCGTGGCAGCCAGATAACTCGATTAACCTAAGATTTGTTAGAGGAGGTAAAGTTGTAGTTTGTATGAGAGAAAGTGTGCATTTAATCATGTCAATTTACTTGTATGACATCAAATAACTTATTTTAGTTCAGAGTAAACTTGGAGACAGTTATTTAAGGGCAAAATAATTTGAGTTTAGCATAACTTGTCAGGTGTCATTTAAATCCTTATTCAATTTGCAAACATTTTTCTCTCTTGAATTTTCTTGGCAATTTTGCGGGATGAAGTTTTATTCGCATTTTAAGATTTATTTGTAGCTTACAGCAGCAACCGAGACACTAGGGGCGCGACAGGCTGGCACTGGGAGAGGGTGAACAAAGGCTTAAAATGGGGGGATTTTTCAGGGAGTTGCAATCACGTAATTTGAAACTGACTGCTATCCAAGTTAATGTATCACTCCGCTGACAGCGGGAATTTAATTAAATATATATCTCAATTTTAAGTGAAATATTTGCTTAACAAAAATAATGATACATCATTTTTTTGAGCGACTTTAGTTTGCACAGGTTTTAAAGTGTAATTTTGTTTGTTTTGGCCTTGGTGAATTGAGAGTTCTCGGATGTTTGATGGTGGGGGACTAGTTCCCGCCCCCGCCATCTTGATGGCTGGCGAGAACAAGTTCCTCGCCCCAGTCTTGTTGATAGGACGTTCTTTTGCTGAGGAGAGTAAAGAAAGGGAGCGGCACTATGAGGACAAATTGGAAATATCGCGATAGGCATCGCGGTTAATTAACTGTCTTGTTTTTATTTATCTCCAACAGTTTTGGTGGTTCCGCAAACCGTGGTAACGGCAGTTACGATGTAGAGATAATGAATTGAATGTTTTGTAATTGAGCTTCATTTATTTATTTTTTTGCTTCCCACGCCCGAGAACTCATTCAAAACAACCCGGCCACAATGTGTTAGGCAATCTTTCAGCTGCCACGCACATTTTCTCTGCAACTGTAAATCTCGTCATTTTTTTTTTTTGGATTAAAAGTGATGTAACGGCCAGGAACTTCACCTCTTTCATTTGTTTAGGGCTTAACCCAACGAACTTACCCTAGATTTAAGAGGTGTTCTATCGGCAAGTGTTAGGCGTTCGTTGCACATTTTCTTCAAATAAATTAAAAACATCAGTACCACCACATTTTAGAATACTAAACACAATCATTTTACAATAAACTCTAGGATAATAAAATACTTGAAACGTATAACACGTAAATTTTGGGTAACATCATGTGCATGCCTCATTACAAATATGTATCTGCTGCTCTATTCCTGGCGGCCTAAGGATTTTTGCAGATGACTTTTTGTATGGGAAGGCAGGGGAGAGAGTAAAGCTACAAGATAATATGAAGGCCTGCCATTCGTAAATGTAAACCAAGCACTTGGATGAGAGTCAACATGGGGAAGACAAAGATAAATTTGCCTAGAGAAGGAAGGTGAGTAGGAAGGAATACTGGTGGGGTAGTAGATAGGTGAAGCAAATAGCTACAAGAGGACTTAAGCTGGAAGGAGTTGAACGGGGAAAGTAGCTTGCTGAAGCAAAAGGTGTATACCTGCATGGTGCACCCTGTGACTTAAGTATGGGATCTGTACTATGGGCTGGAGGAAAGGGAAACTCTGTAGGCCAGCAATGTGAGTGAAGGTGAATAGGTGTGTGTAAGTAGATGACATGGTAAAAAATCAGACCTTCGAGATGATTGAGGAACTGACGTGGGACAACTTGAAGGAAACGAGGCGGATGCACAAGATGCTACATGGAGGGGGAAGAATGGGGAAAACTTGGAAATGAATGGAAAGAGGGTGCTACAAGAAGAGGAGGGCAATTGTTCTAAGGTCCATAGGAATAGAAGAACAGAGAGGTTAGCACTCTATGTTGGTCACAACTCTGAGCTGAGGAAATCGTGTGCAGCAGCAGTAGTGTGTGTTGATGTGTTTAAGAGAATGGCGTGGGGAACTGAATGGAGGAAACCCTACCACAATGTGGTAGTCTTATTATGGATGGAAGAAGTATCATCATATTTACCACAGGACTTTTTTTGCTACCTGGCTTTACAGAAATTACATTTTATGTTTCGGTCAAATAGTTCACACAATTGCCTTCTCAATTGGAACATTATCTATTTTTAGGGAGGTAAGTACAGTATATCATATTTATAACGGAGTTGAACTTTTTCTAGGTTTAGTAAAAGTTCAGTCTAAAATATTCTCTTGAGGTACCTAGGCCACCACTTGGTTTGTTGAGACAATATGGAAGTTTGTGAACATAATTTAGAACAGCATAGTTCCATGTAGTTTTATATACCATATGATTTACATAGGTAAGGAATAAGTTAGTTACAGTCACCGTGTACTGCCATATGGGAAGCCAACACTTGTAGGTTATGTGTTTCTTTTGTAATTGCCTATCTTTACCAACCGAACTCTGTCGATTAGGTAACTTTAGTTGATTTTTAGGGACATTTCTCTCAGTAATATTCCTTTCTGCGGTATTAGTATTGAGCTATTAATATTACTGAATGCTTTACACAGATCAATAAAAATAGCCTCTTGATATCTTTCTTGAATCTACTGCATAATTTATTAAGGGAATTGCAGCTCATCATCAACCGATGCCGCTTTCAGCCTGGTAAAACTCCTCCATCTGCTGAATCTGAATATGATGTACATCCGTCAGCTGCTGGAACCATATTCACATTTGTGGCATCCATACTGGTAGGGATATAAAACCTTGTGGTTTTCAAGGCAATCAGCATGTGTTTTCTTTATATGGATGCGACATATGTTAATTGGTATCCTGTCAACAGTAGTAAGTACAACTATAGGTCTTTAATTATAAACATTATTATACATTTTTAAAACTAGAATAACCTCTGCAACTGCAGTTGAAAAAATATATTTATAGCATCCACAAATACAATATTTAGTGATAGTTTATAAAGCAATGTAAACATTTCATATTGAGTGCTTTTATTATCATGATTTGGTGATTTATTTTGGAGGTTATAAACTATATACATTATTTCTATGTTATCAACTGGTTTCAGTAAAAATGTCTTAATGCACATTATCATAGTATCTACAATGTTCTCACAGTTATTTAGGTGGATTTTTTTACAGTAGATTATTTTCAACTCTGAAGACGTGTTCACAGAAAATTTTTGCAGTCTCTTTCCAGTTAGTAATAATTTCTCCTGACTGAATCTAGTCCTAAACCTGATAGGTAATGTTACCAGTAATGTTGTTCTTTTCACTGGAATTTTTAGTTTTGCTATCAGTGACTATTTTAATGCCACATTTTGTACAAAAATCAGTCTTGAGTGTGACATTTGACATAGGTCTGCATGAGGCGAGGAGCTACCCAACAAAAATGTCATCCCTTGGAATCGAAATCTGAACTAATACTATAGTCCAGTACACTACCTACTAAGTACCAGAGGTCACCACAATCTAACAAACTAGAATACGTGACAATACTAGATATATAAATGAGCACTGTAGAATGTGTATAAACAGGTAATAGGATATAATTAGGCTACTTCCGTTTGGTGTTAAACAAGTGTGTTTCAAATCCACAACTCCGTATGTGCATGACTCCATAGCGATAATGGCCACCAACGGGAGGAATTATAAACCTCTGACAATTATGCAAAATCGTAATATTTTCCAAAATAATAATGTAAGCAACCAAACAATTAGGTCTTCCACTGCATGAAACAGTGCCAGTTCACTCACCTGTATGGTACTTCCCCAGTAGCATTGCCTATACTTGTGTGTGTACAGTCCATCACACTGGTGAGTCCTGGAAGGTGTGCAATATTGTACAAGCGCACCATACTTCCCATCTGCTCAGCAAGACTGACGGAAATTGCCTGACAATGTGACACACGTTTGATGGACTAATTCCCTGCAGCATCTGAAAAGATAGCAGTGTTAGTAACTTTGAAAGTGTCAGCATATTCAGCAGTACCAATTGCTCTTCCTCTACAGGTCTCACTAAGCCCAGGACACAGTAACTTTTGCAGATTAGAAAATGAAGCACCAGTTTCATTACAATTCACTATGGAATATTCATTGTAGGACAGACTTTACACACATGATGCCATGTAAAACCATTCATCCAATACCTAACACCGTCAACTATTTCTTCTATTTACATGATGGCATTACGCTGTGGTCCAGTTAATTTTTTTTTCCACAGTTGGTGCAAAAAACTCAAAACTTTGTTAACTTAATACGTTGAATAATGTCAGGACTTAAGAGTGGTCATTAGACGCACAAATTATTCTATAAAAACAGTTTGCAAAATGATACAAGGTTTTTCTTATTTTCATACCAAAATTGGGAAGTATCAGGTCTATTTCTACCAAAAAAATTAGGTACAAATTATGATATGTCTACAAAATAACAATGCAGGAATTCTTTGTTATGAAAATTATGTTGTTTTGGGGAGAAAAACAGGCCTAAACATTTTAAATGTGTGTAAAACTGCCAGGTGTGGCTTTAAGACCACAGGTTAATTATGCTGGTTTTGAGAGTTTAATTTTTAAATCCTGAAAGGTAGCAGATATTGCATAACCATTACATAGAAATGTTGGAAATTGTTTGTACTATGTTGCCTAATTTTTTTTTTTTCAAAATATAAGTTTACATAATTTTAACTAATTACTGAATTAATTAAATTTTCTTGAAGTCAATAAGTACCCAAAATTATACAAATTTAAGTTATAAAAAATTTAGGCTACATAATACAACAAAAAATATTCCAACATTTCTATGAAATAGTTTTGCGATATCTGCTCCCTTTCAAGATTTAAAAAATAGCACCAGGGCTATATGAACCACGTTCATCTACAAATTTGATTATCTACTTCCAATATTATTCCATTTGACATTTTGTTTCCTTCGAAGCTTCACAAGCACCAACTCCAGGCAGCACCACAGTAATTAAATACTTGCATAGAACTTGTTCTCCCACATAGCATCTGTACAGTAATCTAAATATGTATTCGTTTTTTTACAGCTTCCATGAACATTAACATTGGCAATGTGTAAAACTTATCAAGCCTTGAGAATGGTTAAAGTTTTAGTAATGTATAACCTGTAAAGGGTTTACAGCAAACCATAACATATGAAATTCTATACACAACTGAAATATGTGATGGTAATGCTGGTGGCTGATACTTTTTGATTGGCTGGAAATAGACAACTTGGCTGATGATGTCAGAAAATTTCATGCTGAGGCAGTCAACTGTTTTCTTTTTTATTGGCATGCTTGTTACATGTCTTGTACCAAAACACTTAAAATAAGTTACAGATTTTTTGTCAACTCAACATCGAGGTATGGAGCTGCGCCAGACATGTGAGGGGGAAACAGGCGAGATCCCCGAGAAAACCTGCCAACCAGCTGCATTGTTCAGCACGATTCCCACATGCGAAAATCCAGGGACTGACCTCGTTCAGACAAAATATGTAAAATTATTACAAAACGTGGTTTGGCAAAAGAAGTAATTGTACTTTGAAAATCTGCAAAGATTCTTTACATCTTGTGTGTTTATATAATAAAAAAATTTACACCAGCAGATAGTCCAACACTTTGCATTCATGTCCAATGTTTTGCATTTCTATCCAAGATACAATAAGTTATTAGCTCATATTTTTTATTTGTTGTATTATTAAGAGTGCTATATAGGGATCCAAGTAGTGGGTAATGTGTATTCTGTTTAACAACATAATAACAGGTAGATGATATGTAGAGGGCTGCGTTTTTTTGTGGAGGGAGATAAAAGATGGATGTGTGTTGCCAACATTTGAAAAATTGTCAGACGTTTTATTTTTGCCGCCAAATTTTTTTTTCAAAATTAGGATACTTTGAGCCAGTGTTATAAACTACACGTTACTCGAATCGCGAAAAGAAAATGTTCGCAACGTAGAGTAGGTAATTCTGAATGTAGTGGTATAAAGATATAGTAGGGTCATCGCTGAAAATCTAGTGTAATTTTGTTAAAATGAAACGAATATTTGCGTATTTTTCGAGGCAGTCGCATGGTAACGGCTACTCCAGACCGGTTCTCCAAGAGTTGAGGCGTGCTCTTAGAGTAAATATTACCTCTATGGGCATGCTGGAGTGTGGGTACAGCAACAACCTTGGCAACGGAGGGGAAGCCACCCTGCTGGGCAACATCTTCTGTCACAGAGGGGCGCGCTGGTGATTTCTGCCTCTGGTTACCGGTTCCGGCTATTCAGCTGTCCGCCACCCACAGGGCCACAAGTACTTCCTTGCTCGAGACCACTAGCCTATGTATGATCCCGAACTGCTTCAGTTACACATAGCGTCTAATATATGTTTATAGTAGACTGTTTGTGTGATGTAACATTAATTCTCTTTGCTCAGGATGTTGAATACAATGCTTTTATTTCAAATAAAACTTACCTACCAGTGTAAGAAAGCTTACCTGGTGATTCCATGCAGTGGACCACATTGATGCCAAAGTGTATATTATTTTTCTTGACAGTTACATTTTATTTTTACCCGTGTCCAGTCTACGTCTGTCTAATCGACTATTCATAATGGATTAACATGCCATAGGCTACTTGGCATAAACAAAAATTTTGAAACTCTCAACATAATATACTGAATATTTTTTTAAAAAATCACAATTCTAAAAGAAAAACTAACCGATTCAGCAATTTTTTTTTAAATTACAATAATTTTTCTCCATGAGTTTTTATAATAATTGATTACGTAACCTATGAAATGTTATTTCAATGGGAATTATTTCATTAGTCAGTTCGTTGGTTTTTACTTTTTGCACGGCAACGCAAAATGCAAATTTTAATTTTGGGCACACCGTTATGAAAACTTTGCGAGCTTTAATTGTTTCGTAAGAGGAACTGTACTCACAAGTATCGTCTACAAAACTAATGCCATTTCATAAAAGTATAAAATTTTTGAATAAAAACGCAATTTAATATTCTTAACGTCATACAATTTTATCCTGAAAAATTTCTGAAGTGGAGGAGGTAAAAAATTATGCTGAATACCCGCAAATAGGTCTATAATAATATAGTGTAAAATTATTGACTGAAATACAGTTATGTTAGGGACAAAAACTGACATCAGCAAATGTAGGATTGTCTGTAAACTTTCTGGCAAAAAACTGTATATGTTTTCTAGACTTACAATGGAGGCAGCGAGCAAATAGTGAAGAGAGCGAACAGCGCAAAATTGATCTTTTTTTCGTAGAGGGTGGCCAGCATAACATTGTATATGGATGCATAGTGTTTTTATAGGAATTCATTATTTTAGAAGTCAACATGCCGTCAGATTTAGAAAGATTTAAAAATATATTTCTTCGCTTTTCAGCGATAAATTCTATTTCAAAGAAACATGCGTAAGAGGCACAACCTGACTGGAACTGTAGGCCTACATTCGCAGATAATCCATTAATATATTTTTAAACCTTTGTTAGTAAGTAAAATACATATTTTGGTCAGTAATTTAATATAAAGTTTTCTTTCATACATTAATTGTGAATAGGTTGTAACATTAAAACAGCAAATAATTTTTCTGCAGTATTATGAAGAATGTACAATAAAAGGTATAAATTAGAGTTGAATTAGTAATTCAGGACCGCTTAATGCAGTAGGTTTCAGCAAGTTAAAATAAAGCATCGACCATAAACTACGGCAATGGAAACAGAATTACTAGGAAAAGAAGCCACTGGCTACCGGCAAAGTCCGCGAAGTGTTTCCCTATGTTACGAACCTGGGGTAGCTCGCAGACAACAGAACCTGCTTTGCTTCAATGAGGTAGTAACCTATATTTTAAATATATTTTGATTTAAAAGTACGTTTAATTGAATGAAAAACTTTACCACACTTTCTATATTTGCGTCCGTATAGCTCGAGAAAAACGCAAATAAAGAGAGCGTTTATTTTAGATCTGTAAAAACGAGTGCCGCCTTGTTGATGTCCTAGTGACGTCATTGAACTGCGTGTCTGTTTACTCTAACTCTACAACAGCAACTTATGTTTAGTTCATGAAATTTCGTTAAATCCCGTTATTTATGTGTTAAGAATGGATATAGTGTGAACTCCAATGAGCTATGAAAGTGTACAGTAGTTGCTTTGTCAGCAATACAACTGAATTTATGCCAAATGCTATATTTACTACAACGCTGTGTGATAATACAAGGCGCACTTGTCGTGGTTTCTATGAGACCAGGCCTAAAACCGTCTGCTGTTAGTGACAAAGTACAGTTTATATATTCAGTGGTTATTACAATGTATTGTGTACAGTATGACACGATAAGCATGAAATAAGTTAGTAATTTTAATTTAAAAGATGCGACCAAATCTCGACATCTATTCAATTTACTGTGTTTTTACTGTTCCATTGTGTGGCCGCCCTGCCTATTGAAACCACTTAGCCAATAAGCGAGCTCAAGGCACCCGTGATTGGCCGATAATTCGAGAGATAAGTGGGGTCGTGCAAAATTTATAATAGATGGCAGCACAGAAAACTGCGACTATCAAGGCCTTTCACTAGAAACGTAAAAATTATAAGAAAAAAAGAAGAGTTTTTAAATATAAATATTAGTTTGTTATATTACATTCCCGACTTCCACAGCTAGAATGCTCCATGACCAGTCTGTAAAAGTCAAGTTTGCTTTTATGCATTCAAACTATTAGCACGGTAAGTTCACTTTATTCAGTTGATGTTTTAAATCAAAACGTCGTCAAAATAAATTAAATGCGCCTTTTTCACTCGTATCAACTCAGTGCCAAGTGATGGCAAATCTGCGCCATTAATAAAAAATTTTGCAATCGGGTATGCATTAACAACGAGCCAATTTCCGATTTATCTTTAGTATTTTAAATCGGTGAAAATCTCAAAATGTCGTAATATAGTTACCCATCCCATGTTTAACAAGTGATATGCACAGCGCTCTCGAATAATATTACAAAATCACCAATGCCCGAGGTAGGGCTCGAATCCTAAACTTCTGCCGTTTATTATCTATACTACGTAAAAAGAAATACATGTTAGACATTTTTAAATGATGGACTGATTATTGGCACTGCACAATATTATTTACTGATAACTATAAATATCGTATAGATTTTTTTATTTTGCACGTCAGGTGAAATATGACGGTAAAGCGTATGTGTAATCAAATACTTACTATAATATGCTTGTAACATTTTCGTGTCCGTATATGTAAGCAAGCCAATTTACATGCGTAAATAATGAATTCAAAATTATCTAGTGACAAATTTTCACTTTTAGGAAAAAACAACGCCTAGAAGCAGAACAAAACTTACTTTCAGCAGAACATATTATGTATAACTATAATGTTGGATAGATGTGTTTCAATCAATATTTTTAACCGTAACAGACGTGTTCATAAATGTGTTTGGTAAGATTCGTGCTGTTTCCTGCGAAAAATAATGTAATTATTTAAATTTTATCTTGGCAAGTGTTTGACACCTGATTTTGTGAACTTTGAGAATTTTATAAATTTTGGTTTTCTTTTCAGCAACTATTTTAAATAATTTTTATTTGTGTTATAAACACAATTCCACATTTAATTATTTTCTTTACTTTTGGATATTATTATTTAAAAGTATATTTTTAATTTTTAATTTTTTTTGTTTTGCTTAGTTTAGTGGCATTATACAATCTTCTGGAGGAGGATAATTACTTTTTCTACCACCTTGTCCAAAACACGGACTACATTGATTTTTGTGGATGAACATATACATAGGGCTACTTGGTTTTTTTCTATGAGATGTTCATGCTCAGTTTGTTTGTTTGAACGAATTGGTTAATGTTTCTAGGTGATGTTGCACGTTTGTAATTATTTCAATTTTATTATTTCTTTCATAAAACAGCAATACAATATCTGCAAATGATGTAAGATTCCCTCTTGGTTTTGCTCTAGCGATACCATTTACATAAATTAGGAACATGACAAGTCCTAGAATATATCCTTCAGGAACTCCATGTACTTATTGGTCTTTTAATTCTGCATTAATTTGGTTGTGGAAAAAAGTGATGCTATTAGGAATGTGGCAGGTCAATGTATAATTTCATCGTTTTAGCTTTAATGAACATCGAGGATATACAACTACATCACCAACATCCATCAAGAGAATTGGTGGTTTTAGGGCCCTATTTGAGTACTTAATTTGTGTATTATTTTGAACTAATTTTAGCAACTAGATCATCTAACATTCAGTAGAGCATACACCAATTTTATCCAGACTACATTTTAATGTTTATTTTCGTGTGTACTCGGGCATCAACTATTTACATAACACTGAGACATTTTA
This sequence comes from Medauroidea extradentata, assembly GCA_003012365.1. Lineage (NCBI taxonomy): Eukaryota > Metazoa > Arthropoda > Insecta > Phasmatodea > Phasmatidae > Medauroidea > Medauroidea extradentata. The sequence continues at coordinate 27,658 of PNEQ01066312.1, read as the reverse complement.
TTTGCAACCGAATAAGATCTTACAAACGTAAAATTGGTCGCGTAAATTGACTATTTTGGTGAAACTTGTTACATTTATTGTTGAAATTAAAATCAGTTAGTTCGCAGAATAAAAGCATTAAAATGACACAAACGTAGAACTATCTAGTTTCTTTCATTAAAAAAGTTTTAAAAATTGATATAAAAGTTCAGTTTCAGTTAGTCACATTTAGTGATAATATTTTACCACATAACTTATTTCTGTTTAACGATTTGTCACCGCATACTACAGAGGCGGTTGAACTGAGAATAGTTATCAGTCTGTTCTCTCTTGCTACCATATTCTGTTCAACTGTGTTATAAATAACATCTTGTAAAGTCGTCATCTTAGTTGTAAGTGATTTGCAGTCATGTTAGGCAGAGCGGATTTTCGCAGCAAAGACTTCCTAAATTTTTCGAAATTCAAAACATTTTTTGTTCATTGTCCGTCAAAGATAGGCTAGAACGTCACATTAAGCGATTGTAACATTAAATCATCACGATTTTTGGTGGCTTACGAGCACACTTCAACAAAAATTATCACTTAGGCATACCTATTTAAAATACGTAGGCTTTGTATTGTTTATCAGACAAAAAATTTTATATCACTACATTAATCGCTATGTAAGTAACATATTTAATTTGTTCCAAATAATATCAAGCTCAATTCTTTGCAAGGATTAAAAATAAATATTAAGGGCCAGTTTCACAATGCCTGATTAAATCTTGGTTATAATCCATTATTTAATTTTAACCTATTTTATGAAGTGGTGATCAAATCCAAACTGTTTCTCAACACACTATAATCTTAATTTTAGTAAAATATTGATTATCTAACGTAAATTTGACAACTATGCACTGCAGTATCGAGTAGCAATTGGCTGAACTGAGAGTTCCGTATTTTTTTACGTGCTAAATAGCCTATTGACGAAAGCAAGCTATCTTACAGTAAAACTTATATTTTATGTTGTTCGAAATTGTTTCCCTTTGTAGTTTTTGATTGTAGTAGTGTAAAAATAAGTCGAGAAGTATACAAACTATTTGTGAGTAATTTCTTAAGAATTAGTGGACCGGACGCGTGAGTCGCGCTGTAGTGTACGGAAAGTACTTATCCTTACATTACATTTTAAAAATGTTTTCAATGCGTTTATCTACTAAAAGGAGACACACTTCAAACGTTGTCCTTATGATTTAAAAAACTCTGTCTGCTTATTATACACATGATTCCTAAACTCCTCAAACGTGCGAAAAAATGGCTTTTTCACGTTGCTGTAGCTGAGAATATCTCGATCGTAATTGTAAAACTAAGCCATAGAAACCTGCATTGGACTTAACCACGAAGTTTCCACAAATAAAATAACAGGGTCATCGCTTGGAGCCCCATTTAAAAACACATTCTACGAAAACACTGCACGTTAGTTTCGTCCTCCGTGCCTAGGACGATGGGGTGTTTGACGGACGTGTAATGTTCGACTTATCACCTTCTCCATTTCCTTGCCTCAAACGTAAAGAGAAAGCTACCGTCCACTAAGTATTAAGTTCTTGTTACTTAGATTATGCAAATTTAATTCATGAATGAAACAGAATACCGTTGTTTTCCTTTTTTTAACTATGACAATTTTTGTTTACACTTTTGATGCTCTGGAAATAATTTTATTTGTAGTTTGCGCAAGCATCAAAGCTAAGTGAAATTGAAAACAGTTTTCAAGAAAAACAATGTTATATTTTATTTGTATAATATTTTTGTGATTTTTTTATAGTGGCCTAAAGCAAAAAATTAATGTTTTGCGTATTTGTTTCCAAAACATGTACAGGAAGACAAGTCAAAATAAACTTCTCTTTTAAATTATTATATTGATATTTATACTGGCCAGTTTGCTATAAAAACTACAAATAACTATATAAGTTGTCTATGTTAAATCCATCTTCCATGCAATGAAGTGGTATCAGATATTTCACAGCTTATTTTTCGCTGACTCGCACAAGGCTAGAAACAAATTAATGTAGCCTAAGGATTAACGGTACTTGTTTAGTTTTAACAAAATTCATTAAACTTTTCAAATTTGAAACGTAATCAATAGTATTTCAGTTAATTAAAATATTGAAATTTTAAATACAATAAAACAAATCAAAGAACTATCTATTGTACTTGTTGAAAGACTTAACTATTCAATGAATGTCTCTTGTGCTCAGTGAAAACTAGTAGGGCCTAAATTATCATTTATGCATTAGGCACGCAATTGCACGGTTTCGGTATCTTTCTATGCTTAGTAGACTGTATTATTTGCATATCAATCTACGTTTTAAGTAACACTCAAAATATAATTTCCCTGCACACTACTGAAAATATGTTTCAATTATTTATTCCAACATGTTCTCTCACCAGGAAATTTTTCCTTTGACTAAGAACTGAAAACTAGGGCAAAATAAGGGCGATACCGGTACACGAATTACATGTTCCATCGCCTTTGTGCTCAATTCACTGAACCGGAGAGCAGATTTCCTGCCATAATGCTTTTTCTATTAGACTCTAAGCGGTGACTTTTATATAACTCGGCTCTGTAGCTAAGTCAATAATTTCTCACGTATAAAATTTAGAAATAAATTTAGACTGAAAATGGCTTTTAAAAATTTATGTAAGGCGTGAAGAAAGCAAATATAGCACACGAGGTGTTTTCAAAGTGCAATCCCGTAACCATTTGAAATGGTTTTGCTTAAGTTATTATTTTATAGATTAATACATAGTGGACACATCATATATTTCTTAAAAAAGAAAAGAGGTGTTTTTAACAAGATGTAATAGAAAGTCAGAAGTTAATACTTTTTAAACAATATTTACTATGATTACTTATTCCCAGTAAAATGTAAAGCCAAATGCGTAATTCATCACTGTTAATAAGTGTTATATTCATAGCTAAAATCCCACGGAAAAGAAATTTAAAACAATTAAAAAAAAAAATAGGTAATGACAAAAAAAGGCATAATTCTCTATTGAAATGAAACGTATCATTTGTGATAAAACTACGTTTAAATAAAGGCGCCTAATATTTCCATTCGCATACTATCCGACTATGCAATGTTTTCAGATCTAAACACAATAGTTTTTTAAAGTACAAATATTCAACAACAATTACTCACAATATTAACTACATAGGTACATTGAACATAGTTTTCTTAAAGTACAATTGTGATTCGCAGAGAAAAAAAAAATTTTATGCTCCAATAAAAGTTGAATGCTTAATTTCATACATATTAGGCCTAAATGGATATTTTAATGTCTGAGAAAGATATTTCCCGAAATTTGCATTATTTCCTAACATCAGTAATACAACACACTACGCAACATAATTGTTGAAAATAATTTTTTTTTGCATTATCATCGACTCAAACACGAAAAACTTTCCCTTTATATACAACATGCTAGCATCTGCGCTACTAAGCTAAGTGGGTTACATGGTTACAAAGTATGTTTACAAACAATAAAATGTCTAAAAATTTCAAATTTATTTAATTTCAAACTATTTTAGTTGTAAAAATATTACTGGCATATTTTGGAATCTTGCTATCATAAAAAATTATTATTTTTACAGTTAGAATCCACTTTTTCACTCTTAATTTATTTAATAACATATTTGGCAAACAAATGGTAAAATATGTTACCACAAAGTAATTCTGTTTAATGTTCTGGTTAGCTCAGTATTCGGAACCTCGTCTGGCGTTTTAGTTAGCCACTGGTTACTAATCTACCGTTTAACTTTAACCGTAACTCGAGAAACACAAAACACTGTAAACCAACACATTTAATCAGATGATAATCAGAACACAATCAGACATTGAGAAACTGGTCCTAAGGGAGTTATTAATTGCTTTTTATGTCATACACTTATCACTTGCATACTTGAATGGTGATCATTTAAATATTGTAGATTTAAGAGTGGTACATGCAGAACTTTTTTTTGCATATCTGAGGCACGGAAACAGCGCATCGATAAAAGCGACTGCGGCAGCTGAATCGAGAACCGAATCATTTCTATCCGCAGAGTACTATATAGTGTCGTGCAGCATTTAAGACTTTTTTTCGTATTAAACTTAAAGCCGTTTGGACATTCCGAGATGGCCGTTTTTTTTAAATTATAAGGGTCTCAAAAATTAAATTACAAGTAGGCGAGCTAGATTATTTCAAATATAGATTTATTGTTTGAAGTGTGCGTCCTTTTAAAACACGGTTTATGCACGTGGTATACAACAGTTTGACATTTCGTTGCCGCCTTTCTCAGTAATTGATCAATTTAATAATTTTATTTGTATTAATTTATATATGCTTGTCAGCAAACTCGATACCCTCGAGCAAGAACTCGACTGTTGTCGTGTAGGCCCAGGCCCTACTGTCCCCACTCATGGGCGGGTAGACGGTAGGCACGCAGACATCCTGACCCCTGCGGTCCTCTGGAGAGAATGAGCACGGAGTGAGGGAGGGTAAGCCAAGACCATCCCCTCCATAGACACTATTCCGGCAAGACTTGCCCCAGGTCGACCACTCCCCCAAGCCTAAACTCCGCCCAGCGGGCTTATCATGTACCACCGACGCAAAGTCGACTAGCGAAGCAATTTGCTTTCCGTTCACTTCCGAGATAGCGTTTCACTTTCCTCGAGCGATTATGTACGACAACATTTATTTGCTTCAGACGTTATAGTTTCCTTCAGCGCAAAGATTTTCGTCAAAGGAAGTGACGTCAGACATTTTGCTTCGACGGTAAAGAGCAGTTGGCTATCCTGTTTTACAATAAATTTCCATTTTTACTCCGAAAACTAGAAAACTTTTACGTTTTGTATGTTTGCGCCTCTGATTTTCTTCCGAATGTCTATATCCAACACTGCTTATTCTATGGTGCATATTTATTCTGTGGCAGAATCAGCTGCTTGTAAATTTAAACACGAGCAAAGTAGAAAAACGTATTTCCAAAGTACGTATAAGTTGAATAATTCGTGTAGGCGATTAAATGCTCATTATATGCCTGCATTAATTAAAGGTTTTATTATACGGAAGATGTTTTATGCATTTCATTCTGTTTGCTACGCATTAGCCATCGATGCAGCCGAACATGACTCGCAGGAGAGTTTATTCGTGTTATGTCAATTTGATAACATATAAAATTATGATAGAAATGGAATACTTAAGCGTAGTTATTAAAGCTTTTTTGGTGTTGTGAACATTGCAAATCAGTGGAATTTAGTAAAAAATGAACTCGTGTCGAACATGTATTTAACATAGGTCTACTGGTAGATTTTATTAATATTTTGTCCATCATGCAGATAGTTGCAGTAGTGATAGCGAAATATAAATAGCAAGTAATGGGTAAATATCACGAGTAGCTTCTCATCGTGTAGGGACTGAACTATTGGTTTTACAGGTAAAGTTTATTAATAGAAAATGTTTCTACAGTGTTGTAGTTTACTTACTTTGAAATTTGATGTACTGGCAACTGGCCTATATCAAATCAAACATAAAACTTAATTTCCTGCCATATACAGTAAAAGGCAGAATAATTAAGCACAAAAGTGTTTTCAAGGTAATGTCCCTCCCCCTGTGCATAATAAACTCGTAATTTAACTGTCACCCTGTGGCGAGATGACTCTTTCCTGCCCATCTACACCAACCTGTCCTACCCTTCCTACACCTTCCAACTCCCTACACAGTCTCCAAGTGATCGTACAAAATACGGCCGACGTCACGAGCATAGACTGTCTCCACCGCTCCGTCCTCCACTACGCCCTTTGAATCTTCTCACTGGTGTTTCCTCTTCCACTATACTTTCCCTTAGCTGGCAGTGAAACCCTCACAATCCTCACTATAGGCCTACAGTTATTACCAATGTTTTAACTCTCCCCCTGTCCTTCCCTCCCATCTCACTTCCTTAAATACAGATGGCCTACCAACTAACTACCTTACTCCTTCCAACCTGCCCTTCCCTTCGCCATCTAGGGCCTACCCTTCACCCATCTCGGTGCCCTTCTTTGTACCTTCGTCAGTTCCTGCACCTCAACTGCAACGTATATATCCCACTCTCCGCTGCATATTCCAGCATTGAAGCCATTTTGCTGTGTTGATAGTCATTTGAAACGAGCAACATGTATTAGCTAACATGTAGACAAATATGAAACACAACTAATATATTTCACAGAATAGGTCCTTGCAAACAATTTTACACGAGAGCAAATACCGTAAAATAAAAATAGCGCACATCTTATAGACTGGAATATGATTTCATTGTAGGCTTACTGGTGTTCTGTTAATACCGGTGATTACTTTCACGTAGGCTTATAAAGATACGTAACCGGCAAAATACTCGGACATAGCAATCGTGGCCTTTTGAAGGGTTCAAAAGAGGTACGAAATATCAATTCATTAAAATATGAAAAGTTGTTTCTGTCTATTACGTAACACCGACGCTTTTCTAAAGTGTTCTTTTCCTTTAAAAATTTTCAGCTAACATCTAATACCGACAATTTGTGATAAAAATCACGACCCTCTGCTGATGTGAAGTAGCATTTGAAAATTGATACTGTCCATTGCAAATGGGTTGCACATGTCCAGTATTTGCTTACTTTTCACAAGTATACACTGTTTTGCTACTCTCCCTTATATAAAACACATAACCAACAAATAAATACTGCAGCTGTGTGTGGGGTTATCCATTCATTAGCCTTTGATGAAAACAAAAACTGCAGAATTAGGTTATGGTTCCGCCTCTGTCATTTCAGAACATACAAGCTTGTTACGGAAGTAAATTTCGACAAAGAAAGCCTATTTCAAACAGTTTTGGGCGTTGCAAAATCATTCTACGATCATGATTTTGTTGAAGACATTATTTAAATAATTATTTAGACGAGTGATGCAAAGATTTCGTTACTTTGCGCGGCCTCCCAGAGCCGCGCAAATTTACGTCAGTTTTCTTCATCTTCGCATCCGCATTCGTGAGCACGAACGCAACTTGGTTGTACATAATCGCTTTCGAAGCAAACTCGACGTTAGCAGGGTTTGCGCACGAAGCAACTTTGCGGCGGTGGTACATAATAAGCCCGCAGGACACAAATATAATTTCATTTTCATGAATTATTTCGACGTTACGTGACGCCGCAATTGTTTGTTGCTAAGGTCTAAATTCCAGGAGGTTTTGGGCTCGAATTCCGTTAAAAGTTGCGTGCAAACGTTCAATTCTTCTGACACACAAAAACTAAAAGGCAGATCGAATTAGTGCAATTTACATTTAGTCTTTAAAATGGGTAAAATTGCAGTTTGCTTTCCACTTAGGTTCCTCTACAATATCAGCTGACATATCGTCGGTATACTGCCAAAAGTGATTAAGTCATAAATGCTATTTTGTTTAAAAACAGTATTAAATTGTAGATATTAACAAAAAAGTGGTATGTTACTATACTGTGACACAACAGAATGAAACGACGAATAGACTTTAAACTTGGGCAATTGTATTGTATTGAACAACATATACATATTCCTAGCATTTTTATAATTTTATCTCCTTTGACTTTGTCACTTTTGGCAGTAAACCGACGATATATAATCTCACTAATCTCAAGTTTGGGGCACCAAATACGTTTCCGTAAAACCTTTACCCACTGAAACTTTGTAATGGCAATAAAGTTAAAGTGAATATTTTGAAAATATGTAATTGAGGGCACCGTCACCAATGGTTGTGCACAGGGTAAACAGATGTTTTTCATTCGATTATACTCTTACATTAGGTGTCTGTAATCACTCCACAACGTCTAATTGGCAGGGCTATAAATAAGGCCCAGGCGAAGTCGCTGTTAGTGGCAGGGACAAACTTAAGACTGCTTTTCGTGTGGACAGCTATAGCTACTTATCCTGCTACAGAATTAGTTCAACTAGCCGTTTGGACATTCTAACACTTGATGACTGAAGTACCAATCTTGTGTACAAAGAGGTTTCTCAGTTAAAGTAAATATTATCAGTTACGAATAATACTCGCGAGCAAAGCCGCGGGGGACTGCTAGTGAAATATAAAGTAAATTGTGTGTTTTTAAGTGTAGCGTCTTGCATAAATGCAGTTCTGTCTCAATGTTTATACGAAAAGTACAAAGTTAATGTTCAAAATAAACTATGTGTATGTATTCATAGTAAAGTGTTATATATGCAGTGTTTTTCAGTGTAACGCCTTCCTCCAAAATCTGTGCCATTTATATTTTGTTGAATTTTAAAACAAATTTTACTGCGTGTCTTTCAGAAACATATCTTGAACTACCTCAAATTTCGTTTGAAAAAAAAAAAATTACTCAAGCCTGATAATTATGCTTGTACTTGCACCACTTTACGTTTTAGCAGTGTCCGAACTTACCAATTTGTAATTTAGGTTAGCGGGAATTTCAAGTAGATGTAGGTATTTGAACTACTCTTAGCAACACAGCTTGTGTTCAGTTTAGGAACTACGCTGTTTAATTTCCTCAGTAAACGAAAAATAAAAGAAACATAAATGTGTTTCGAAAAGTTATAAATGATATAATTTTTGCTTTTCATTACGGATTACGTAAAAGTGATATATGATATACTTTTATGAAATACATTACATATATAAATTTCTTCCTGGTATAAACTAAAATCATTATTAAGTAACAAACAGGATGCCACGCTCCTGCTTTGTTTCATATGATTAACTGTTGTTAATCTTTTTAAAATGTTCTTTAAAAATATCTTTAAAACAGATTACTTTAGCAGTAAAATATGTTGTAAATAAAGTGAATATTAATAATAGAGACCTTAGAGGAAAGCTTTACACTAAAGAACTCACATTCTCAGCGGCCTGCCTCATTACTGGTAGGCACATGGGCAGGCCGTACTGATCTTGTGAGAACCTTAGAAAGATATGGCAACAGTGTAAGCCAGTCTGGATGCAAGCATTTTTATTCCCACATTCTCATGGCACTGCTGTCTCGCGCCCCACCTCTCTGCCCTTCTACCAACTGTACATGACACAGGTCCTGTCCGAAAGTTGAGAAGCTTTCGTACAGTTCAAATATTTCTTGTCTTTCTCATCAGATGGAAGCACTTCACAGGGGACTTGTAGTCAATCTAACACATCGTTACATACATTTGATTTTATGTCTACATTTCGTGAACCAGTTTAACAAACTGCAATATTATTGCTTATAAAATTCATTTAAATGCAGCAGTATGAAACAGTGTAGTATTTTTGTTTCAAATTGTTGGTTAAAGTGTGTAAATTTGCTGCTGAAATTACATAACAAAAAATTATGAAAAAATGAATTTACATTAGCATGTAAAATGCATTAGTAAACTGTTTCAGACAACTGTTTTTAAAAACTGAATGTGACACGCAATTCCTCGTACTTTAATCTAGCAAGTGAATGCAGTAATTAGTAAAAATTTTTATTCTGAAGCTTGCTGTAAGGACTGCAAAATTAGTGTGTAAAGTTCGTTTAAAGTGACAAAACATATATTAAAAAATTTTTTCTAAAAAATTATGTTTCTTCAATACTTGACATTTATGTCTACCACAAAATTAATAATTTCAAGTACATTTAAAATTTATTTATTTAGGGACTAATTCCCCTTAAGTGCATATCTGCAAGCTAGCTCAGACCAAGTAAACCGCTCCATGCCGCAGTTGCAGGAACACTACATTACCCGACATTTTCGTTGTGACATTCAGCGATCGATGTGTCATATGGGGTAACTCAACAAACAACACAACCAGTGGCATTTCGTCAGGGTAAGCAAGGCAAGCAGTGCTTGCCCAGGCAGCTTCCTGACAATGCTGTGATTATAATAAACATTTATTTGCAACCTTGTCTCTACTACAAGCTAACTATGATTTGTGCAGATAGATGTATCTTTTACGAATTCCGCTCGGATTACAATACTGTCAATTAGAAGATGAGAACCCATAAACAACCAAAGGAAGCTGTTTAAAAGCGCTTCCAATAACACTTCTAGTGTGTAGAGTTGCCGCTATAGTATTCGGGTGAATGAAGGGGTTGGAGGGGTGGCCGGCTGGTGGGAACACGAGAGGGGATTCACTAAGTGACGCTGTGTTAGAAGCTACGATTGCAGCGCTTTCTCTCCGAAGTGATACGAATATAGCCGAACCCAGCAGAATTGCCTCTTTAGTGGTTTGGTTACAAGTTACTGTGATTTCAGATAATGTATTACCAGTCAAGTTTTGTAACTTATGCGCTGATAAACAGGTGGGCAAAGACTGTTTAAATTGACAGTAGTAAATTGGTTATTTTCTTTTCTATTGATAAGATAGGTCTCCGGTGATTATTCAAGTGCCATAAGTGGTTTTTTATAGACTTCAGCTAGCAACACTGGTCACCAGCAGTTGGTTTTAAAATTTACACGAATCCAATATGTTGGCTAGTTCCCGTGCTGCACGGTAATACTGCAACGTGAATACAGTACAATAGTTTTTTTTATTTAATTTCGTTGTTGTCATAGTAATTTAAAGAAAATGTATTCGTTTGTAGCGCAGTACGGTGTTAAGTGCGGCAGCCACACATTAGCCAGCTATAAAATGCATGGAATGGTTTTTACCATTAGGATTTGAAGGGAGAGGATACTGGTGTAGTTGTTTTGGAAAAGATATGTGGTAGGTGCGGTCGTTAGGCGTGTCATTGGTTTTGAAGAACCCTCCTTCGAGCTCTTGATAGGCTTCCTATTCCTCTTTATTTGCCAGAACTGTTGACCACGCAATCAGCATCTGCTTTCGTTACTCTGAGATGAACTGTAAATTTCGCTGCAAAATGGCGACCGGTAATTGTTGAAATTAACTGAAGTGCTTAAGAGATTTCAGTCTACTTCTCCTGTACATAGTTTTTTTTGTGTACAAGTAACCAGCAAAGTTACGAAACACATCAGTACCTCGTTAATAGGAATGATCAAGACTCTGGCTGGGATCAGTGACATTGCACTACTTTGGTTCGTGTGTGAGAAAAACAGTGTCGGGAAAGGGGGGAAATTTTACATACAGATCTCGGCCATATAGTGGTACCTCCGGATGTCTTCATCCGTAAAAGAAATTGTTTGATCTGAATACATTTTCGTATCTATACATCGAATAAACTGCTTACAGAATTTTTAATAAATATATATATATTTTTTAAGAATAGTGGTAGATCTTTGATTTTCGAGGAGGAAGGCGAGGAGTGGCCCTTTTACGACACAGGCTCGGATAATTACGTATTTCCACATTTTACGGATTAATACTTTATAATTTCCGGCCAGATGCAAGTCGATTTGAGCTGCTTAAGGGTGCCGCCTACCCAGCGCTTCAAATACGTGTGCGGTGAATTATGTTTGTTTGACGAAACTATTCCATGCCCACTGTGCCAATGTACAAAAATAAATCACACTTCAGACAAGGAAGGAATATCTTTAGGATACCGTGTATATTAAGAAAACTGTTTCTAAGCCCTTCAATGTAGCTAAAACTGCCATTTCAGACTGCCATACTTAAAGATGTTCTAACCTAATTTACGTGAAGCTCAAATAGAAATGTTTGCTAAACTTTGCTACAGATTTTCCACTAATATAATTATATTGCCACAGCCAGTCCCTCAGTAAAATATAGCGGTGGATATATTGAATGCTAGTTCCAGGCTTGGCTCGTTGGGACGATGAGGCATTTTATGCGCGCTTCAAGGGTGCCCTTATAGCATTGTCACCTCTGAGCCTCTGAAGCGCAGGTATGCAGGGCCTAAAGAGTAAACTAGAAGCTTCGCTAAACCTCTGAAGTTTTAATTTGTTTCAGGCTGTGGCAGCTTGTGTTGGTTTTTTTTGTACTCTGATAAGGGTTTTCACATTTTTGACATAATCAACTTGTTAATGGGATGTTTAGTCAAAAGTCGCAATGATTTCAGTGATAAAATTTTGGGAATCACGATGGAATGCTTAACACGAAGCTGTAAAGTCCATGACGGCTAACGTAAATAAGATTATTTGGATCTCTCGAGGCACTTAGTAGTAAAGAAGAAAATATAAGAGGTTCAGCTCGGGTCTTACTGCCAGGTATGTGTGATTTCACTTTCCTTAGCAGTATCTTTGCTTTTGGAAAAAGGCGTTAGAAGAGGTTTATCATATGCTTAAATAATAAAACATTACGCCACAAGAAAAAGTCAATGTTTGCTTAGCTCTGCAAGAAGTGCTTAAAATTGTCATGTTTGATTGTACAATTACACAGAATTAGACATACATTCTAAAACTAAGTTAAAATAAAATTCGGTGTTCGCTGTTATTCATACAAACAATTTGACTGATACATCAAAGGTGAGAACTGAATAACTGCGTCTAAACTTTTCCCTAACAATTGATGAATTCTCAACTTCAATTTAAAAAAATTGATACAGAGACTGTCCGACTAAGGAGACGCCTACAAGCAGCTAGAGTCACAAAATAATAATAATAATAATAAACTAGACAGCTGTGCATTCTTGGCCTTTATTATCGATTTTGACTTTTCAGATTGTGTACCTAACATGTCACTAGCATTATGCGGGTATGGTTTATTGTGAAAGACATTTTTTAAAATAAGAACTTACAAAAAAGTTACTGTCATTCGACAATTATTAAGTCAAGATTGTCAAATCCTTGTTCCACTTTCGACTAAACGTGAAGTAGCCATTAGGATGATGTAATTTTGAAGTCCGCAGAAGCAAATGTTCGCAATTAGTGTTAGTTTCTTATGTTTGTATATTAGTGGTTCAAAATTAATCCCTACCCGCTGTTCTCAGTAATTTTTCTCCTTCATATTTTAAATTTTAAAATAATTAACTAGTTATATCATTTCTGAACAATCATCTCGTACCTAAAATATTGTATTCTACTCATATATGTAGTGTAAACGCTTCATTATTCATAAGAAAATGTTTAATATTTCAGTTATTCACAATAACCAGTTTGTGAACAAATTTACAAATAATCATACATTTAAAGATAAAAATATGCATCTATGAATTGTTAATCTAAGTCACTAACAATGTTATTGCGCTGCGAATGATATGAACAGTTCTATGAGTTTATTCAATGGCAGCTACTCTCTATACTCCTTACTATTATTTATTGCATGCACCTTCAGTTTTTTTTTTTCGTTTTAAATCTTACCAGTATTTTCAAATGAAAAATTGATTTAAACCATTTAGTCAGTTGTAAAACGTAGTATGTAATATTATTAAAAATATTTATAATTATTTTCTGCTTTTTAATATTGTATGTGTAAAATTTTTCTATCAGTTCTAAGCTATGTTTACAGTTTAAAATTTCTAGCTCACCGGGAAGTTAATTTAAAATCGATTGCCAAATTTGTACCAAACCAACAAACAGACAGACAGACAAGACATTTAGTTAGTAAAACCCTAAAATATATTGTAACAATGTGCGCCGAACAAACAAACAGAGAACAAATCAATTTCATAAAAATGTTTTAAAATTTACAAATAATAATAAAAGCAATGAATTTGTGGGGATGGGGTCATACGATGCATGCTTTGCAGTGGAAAAAGGGGAGGGGGGTGGACAACTGGCATCTGTCCCTGATACCAAGAGGAGTTGGCACGCCACTGTGTGTACAAATACTTTTGAGCAAGATGACAAAAGTAAAATTTAAATACTAACTTTACATGTTTAAAAAGTATTATATACTAACTGAAAATATAATTTACTAGTTACAAACAATCCTTTTTTGATACTTATCCTGGCTAACCTAAATTATGACATGTATTTCAATGTCAACGATAGTGAAGTCTGTACTGTTAAGAGTCAAATAATACAGTACTTGAAATTCTTCCTTTTAAATTCTTTACTTCTAGAATAACAAGAGCAAACACTTTTCAGTGACGAGCAGTTAAAATTGTACTTTCTTGATAGCAATCAGCAAAACACAAAACTGTTCATTATGATTCACTTACAGCATTTCTGTTTACAACAGATGCTTGGGTAGCATAATATAGAATTATATCTAAAATATAGCCTAATTATATTCCAATTGTTCAGCTAACTTTAAATAATAGAAACTAGGCCTACATCAAGTGCTCCTCCTGCCTGGAAAGGTTTTGCGCTTCGAAGGTTCAGAAGTATAATGAGTAATTAGAGCGACCTCGAAGCTTGCTTCAAATGCCACTTCGCCACTTAAAGCAAAGCATTGAACTAACAAGCAAGCTTAACACCGAATTGTTTTTACTATTAGAATAATATAATTTTATTTTTGGTACAGGCCTTCATTTTGATGTAAAAATTAAAATATAAACAGCCATATTGGATCGGAGCTGTGTTCGCTACGCTGTAATAATGTGCACGAAAATACTTTCGTAAGGTTACACAGTTAGTAATCACTGTATTAAAAATGTGTTTAGTAAAAGTTGAACACAATTATATTTACAACAAGAAGTTAGTGAGCAATTTTATGCAACTTTAGTTGTACATATTGCAAAAATGTGCAAGAAACAATTCTGCAGTGTAGCACACCGAGCACAGCTTGCATCAAATACGACTTTTGATATTTCATTCGTCACATCAAAATAAATGTCTGTACCAATAATCATGTCTTTGCGATTTTTCCGTGATCAGGCCAATTATTGTTCTAACTTGCTTGGCCTATGCAATGACTATGAAAGAAGTATGGCAATCGGGTTAGAGTTAATTTCACCATTCTCTAATAAACACCGCGTATGCGTGTACGATGATAGAATTTGCTTAGTTATAGAAAACAGTTCCCCCTGTATGCAGGAGATGATCTGAATTCGAAGTTGGAACCATAACCCTTCCTCTTTTTCCCCGTAATGGGTATAAGTTTCCACCATAGTTTGTAGGATCCATTATGATTTAGACAAAAGTGTCGGTGCAGGGATGGCAGTCGCTAAAATAATTAATAGTTACCAGATAAGATTTACCACAGTTGTTCACTGCTCGTGTAAATTATGTATTTTACGCCAACCCAAAATTGAGGGGGGTGGGGGTAGACAATGTAACTCTGTACGCCCTTCCCCCTTCCCCAGATTTTGTACATCTCTTCCTGAAAATAACATTTATTATAACGATAGCGAATACTTAGTTTTGGTTTGGACATGACATTTCTATACAATAATTTCAAGTTACACATGGTAAGGCAGTCAAAACTCGCATGATGACGACAAGCATCTGAGTGACATGCTGTGCCCTGGCACTTTTAGGGATTTATCGCCTATTTGTGGTAGACGCAGTGTAGCTGGGGTCTTGACAGCCTACACCACTGCAGGCAAGCTGAGGGCTAGTATGCTTGTGTACAGCAAGCACTGAGATTATTCGTTAATACATATTTTTACTCAACGGAAGATGTACAATAATCCCTCTGTATTCGCGAGTTCAGTACTTACAAATTCGTTTATTAGCGTGAAATAACTGTAAACATTTATTTAGTATTAAAGAGAAAAATTCCGTATTTGCGATTTTTAATTACTTTTTTTAACTGAGCACTACATACTTTTTATTTTATATAAATATTTATCTTCTGATTATCTCGCACATGCACATTACAATAAATATAATATTCCGCAATGACTTTATTTAAATGATATGTTTCACTTAAAACAGTAGACAACTATAAATATTTGCTTATATGCTTAAAACTTGAATGAAATCCACACACAAAAAAATTCATTATTTGAAACATTTGTACATAATTTAAATAAATTATGTGCGATTTTTAAATGTTAGTTGCAATGGAAGTTTACAATTAGAATTTGTTTGTTTGTGGACATATGCCATTGCTCATGTTTTGTCGACCAAACTTGTATAGAAAGACAACGTGACAAAGTACAAAAACCACCTTTTCTCATATTGGCAAATTGATTTTTCATAAAAATTTGGTCAACAAAACATGAGCAATGCCACATATCCACAAACCAATAAATTCCAATAAAAATGTGGTAATTAATTTGTGTGGAACCGTACCTTGTTTTATCCATACATTATGTCTCTAGTCTCTGCGTTCGCGATTTCATAATTCGCAGAATTCTTTGACATCCCTAACCCTAGCAATTACGGAGAGATTACTGCATACGTATTGATACATAAAGGTCACAACATATACATTTTATTTTTCAATTTTCTAAAGAACATGAAAATCGCAATCGCTGGACAGTTGTTTTCTGTATAATAGATGTTATAGTTGGTTTATTGAAGATATTTACATTTAATAGCTGTAAATCACCTCATCATACAATAAGAAACATGTAATGGTGTAACTTACCACCCACACATCTGTAAAACTTAGATAAAGTTAGTTTTTGCGCAATTACGCAGATACTCTAACATACACTTTACAAGTATGAGTATAGGTAGTTCACGATACAGTGAGAACTCTTGAAAACCAACTTGTCTAGAATAATACAAACATAAAAGATATTGTGACCTTAGACGTTAACTTTTGAATACAATGCAATCTACACACTGATTGTTACTTGAGCTGCTGTGTTTGTATTAAAAAGGCAGGAAGATATAAATTACCTGAAAATAAGATATCAAAAGTGCTAATTATATTCTGAATTATCTATAAACACTGTTACGTGCTGGGTATACTTACATTCCTTAAAATAAACATTACAGTAATTCAAATATGTAAATGTTATTTTGTATTTACTTAACTTGCATTACCGGTACCACAAGAAGAAATAAATCCATCAATTATTAAATGATGAAGAGATTAATGAAAGCAATTCTGGCCATAAAGATACTGACATGACAGAATGTTACAACAGTAACAGATAAGCATTATTAACGTTTTAATATTTTAGCTTAGTAAATAATAACATAACATACTGTCTTACGGTTGGTTACAGATGTTTTGTCATATGTAAAAGTGCTATTTTCCAGTAGAGCATTCGAAGATTGCACAGATTTAACTTAATTTTATTATCGCCAAGATTGTTTGTTGTATTTAGAAATAAACATCTCGCAGCACGAAAATAAGCATTGTACTAAATAACTTCATTTAATAAAGGTTGCTTCTGAAATAATGAATGTATGCCTTTCTATTTTAATTGCTGGTTTTGCTTGCACGGTTCTGTAGTTTTACAACGCAACTTCATCCACAAACTTCCCGACCTGAAATGTGAATCCACTACATGATTAACGCCTGGACACTTCAGCTACGATAGCTTACATAAAATGTCACAAGTAAACAAATTCGTATGTTGTAGACACAAAATGTAGTAATTCACATGTTCATCAATATACATAAGCCTGAACATACAGGTTCATTTCATTTTGTTCTGAACAGCATATGCTGAGCTGACGTATAATAATAACTTACGCAATTCACATCTGAAGAAATTTATTCTACTGAAGTTTAATTTTTAGTTAGTGTTGCAGAATATACTGCTTTAGAAAGACTAGTACCCCATTGGCCTACATGTTTGGCGATAGTGCTTCTTTAAAACGTAACGGGAGCAGGTACTGTAACATCTCTCTGTAAGTTTGGTTGCCGTACTAACTGGTTCTACTTGTGTCGAGATAAAATAACAGCATGGTGGCATGCTATTTTGTTAATTTTATGCACTTTCCCTTTTAATTTTTTTTCTAAAGGCGAAGTTGAGGCATGCAGCTTTCTCTTACACTCCACTATTAGCATCACAGATGTACGGGAAAAAACATACAGAATGACATTTAGTGTTACAAATTGATAGGGGTGGTAGATGAGGTAAAATGGAACATATTTAATCAAGGTACCCATGTCCGCAAATGCCTCCTTATACCAGAAAATTGCCTTACCATCGCGTAAGGGCTGTAGACAACCTAGCGACAAGTTATTATAAACAGCACGTGTTGTATGTAGGTATCATCTGCTTTGACGCTCAGTTTCTGCAAGTATACACTACAAGTTTCATACTTACGATGTTGTCAGTCGCAGTAGTATAACCGCCATACAAGGAAACATGTTTGCAGAGCTTACAGATATTTATTAAGTTCACAGTGCAGCTGATGGCAATGGCAGACCAACGGAGAGACAGACAGAGGCTCCCTGACAGACGACATCCTGTACACTGAACTAGGAGTAGCACACTCCTTGTCTGAAATGTATTATTACGGCCAGCGACTTGTGAATGCAGTGATAACCTAGAAGTGTGTGGTTAAATTAGACCTGTGGTGTCTCGTCCGACGTCTGTGACTCTTCTCCGTCCCGCTTCGACGTGTTCGGCCGGTCTCGGCAACCTTCGGCTCCGCTCGTGTCCTCCCTTCCC
>PNEQ01066310.1:0-54496 GCA_003012365.1 Medauroidea extradentata | reverse complement strand
AATTAATTAAACACTATAAATCACAATAAAATTCAGTCATATATCCAATCAACAGTTACTCAAATGACAATGTACAACCTTATCAGTCCGAAGTGGTGATGGCTCACCATGTGCTGCGCAGCACCCCGGGTGCACCGCTGTCTTCACTCTTGAGGTCTTCTGTTCGACTCCCGTCGCGCACCTCCTCTTCGCCTGTCAGTCCGCCGCAGCAGTCCTCTTGTATCGCCAACACTGCTCCGCAGGTAGCCGCCTGCCGCCTCACAGTAGACTTTGACGTCACCAAGATGTCTTCACCAGTCTCTCTCCACAGGCGTAGCACCTTCCTCTAGCACTGCCAATAGCGAACTCCGCTCAAATGTGCCGATTCTGTGCTTTTATACTAGCCCAGACAGTCGGTTATTCCCCGCATTACAGGGGTCTAAAAATAGATATTTCATCATGTTTCGGATGTGCTAGTAGTCACGTCCGCCGCCCTCGAAGGGTTAAGACGCAGTTGGGACAGGTATCTATGACGTAGGTTCGGCGGGATTCCCATTATGAGCCACCCGGGCTTTGAATCATCGGCCAGCCCTCAAGGTGTTACGAAACAGCCGCCGACCACTGGCCTCCAGGAACATGGCACGCAACAGTATGTATTAATAAATATAGTTATTAAATTTTCAATAGAGGATTTTGCAAAATTTGTGTTTGCAACTAATCTGCAAGATCTGCTGATGTTCAGAAACAGCTGTGGTATGAGCATTTTCTATGGTATCTATTTAATAGGTTAATAAGAGGTAAAAGATGAGGGACAAGGAACCCCTTTAGTAAAACTCTGCCCTTGGTAATATCAAAATAACGCCCTCCCTAGTGGAGTCATGCACTCAAATTGTGTATAATGCTTAATATAATAGGTTTAGTTTAAGGAACCAACCACGTTTAGGACAAAAAAGACAAAGCCCACAAGAAGTAAATATCTATAACTATGCATGCTAAAGCAATTAGGCTATAGACATAATTGGCTGGCTAACAATACATTTATGTTAGGAGGCGATTCTTTGCTTCTGATATTTTGTTCAGAATGTTCATATTAAGTACACAACAACAAAAACTAACCAGGGACATGGTAACAGGTTGTATGAAAGTAATTTACAAATAACTGTTTTTTGGTCTAAAACTAAAATAGAGGTTACTGCAAAAAAAATATATATTTCAGTTTGAGACACGCAAATTGATTTGATGGTGCTTCTAAGAAACTGGCCAGGTTCCTGTTTTAATATGCAAACAATAAAATTAATTAACGGTAGTAAGGAGTTTAGCATAATTGGAAGACTTCAAACTCGTAATTACAATATTCAATAAACAACAGATGTAATCAGACAACTGGCACAAATATGAAACAACGTAATTTTATTTAACCAAGCATATAATGTTGTGGCGCGAGAATGGGAGAGTGAACAACATGGTTTAGGGTCTTGTTCTGCTACGTACCTCTTGGTAACTACGTTCTGGTTCATAACTTCAGGAACGAGTACATTTTCATGTAATATTTTGATAATGAGTAGGAAGAGCAATGCAAGTTGTTTACATTGTGGCGCAAAAATTTAAAATTCTGGTGTCACCTTTTACAATACGCCATAAACTATGCACAAACACTTCAAGTAAAACAACTAGATGGCAGTGTCATCAATACCGCTACAGTCAGTTCAGAGTGAGTATATCCCACACATTTTTCCCCTCTTTTAAGAATATCTAATTTCCGTAGTTCTAAGCTTTGTGTTTCTGACGTACCTTTGTTCTAATATCTGTGGTTCTTCAGTATATTGGTTCTAACATGTGAATTTCTGTTGTAAAATGTTTCTAATGCACGTGGTTCTGCAATATGTGGGTGTTTCCAACAAATATTTGTTCAAAATTGTGTTTCTACCGAGTGACTGTTCTAACATGTGAAATTTCTAAGTTGTGTGGCTTTGATTGTTTATTCTATTATATGACAGTTATTTCTAGGTTGTGGGTTTCTAACGTGTGTGTGTGGTCCCCATTGTAGCGCTGTTTGCCATGTTCTAATGTGCACTATAATATAAAAATGTATTACTGAAATGCAAACATGACTCGCAGGCACAAAAAAGACTACGAATTGAGATGAATGTCAAATTACTTTTGGTGTAGTAAATGTAGTAATCATTTTGACAAGTGTAGCATTCACTTTTTTATCGTGCATGCTCTCGTGATAATTATATTGCTGACAGAGTTCAGTGGTTCCAACATGCTATAGCTGAGTGTCGTGCAGTTATGTTCAATTCTTTGCTGTGAATAAACCAGAGCATCTATCAAAAATACTTTTTTTTGTAAGAAACTTGGAGAAAAAGAGAGATTTCCCAACAAAATTTTAAGACTATGACTGGCTTTGTTCTACACTGTTGGATATGTGTGCCCTTTCTCACTGTGGCATGTGTCGAATAATAAGTGTGCACTTAGAATAACAAGTATTCCAAACTGCGTCATTTTAACCACAGTTTTTTAGTACCCTGTGTGTTTGTTCGCCTAATGAGATATGCTTATAGCTGTACATTTTTCTGTCATGCCCTTCTCTCTGTCATTCCATCCATCCAATGAGCATTAACTCCTCTAGCTTGTTAAAAAACAGCCAGATAAAAGAATTCTTGCAGTGCTGTTTCAGATAGTTTTTTCTTAACTTTAGATACTTTTTTACACATTTCGTTACCCACATGATGGCGCCACATATGAAATGTAAATATTGGAAGTATCCGCAAATTTTGATTCTGTTCCTTATCTGTTTTAACCATCAAATGTCCGTGAAAATGGATATAATCCTTAAAAGTCTAGTTCTAAGTTGCTATTACAAAGTGCCAGATTTGTCTATTTGTAGTCAGGTTAAATGTCAAGAAATGCTGAGGATTAAGAAATGGTATTCGAGCACCATGAATATTCACATTTTCAGTATTTGATATTAGCATTTTGAATTTGAATAATTTTGAAAATTATATTTGCAACTATTCGAACTTTCTGAATAGTCGCACTCTCCTAGCTTTTGTACTACATCTTTACTCAGAACTCTTGTCAAGAATATAGTTATCAGTTTGAAAACTGCAAATGCAAAGCTATACGAGAGCAGGAAGCTGTGTTATCTGGTGGATTGCTGCACTGTTGGTATGTATCAGCGCCTGGAGACCAACTGATGCTGCACATTGCAAACTAGTTTTACTTTACCGTAGTTAGCTGTTGCTACGCCAGATTTCAATACAAGACTAAGCAATATTTTGAGAATGCAACAAGTCTGCATATGTAATTTATTAGAAGTACTTAATTTTTCAGAATTCTTCATCAAAAATTGGTGGTGCTATCTGTACATGCACACAGTCTATACACACCAAAATATGATAATCTCTCGCCAACCATATAAGATAAGATTTTAAAAAGTATTGTGGTTCTGAAAACCATTGTGGGTGAATACATGTTTTTATAGGAAATATGTGGTAATGATTACCCAAACTACTCTATGTACAGTAGAACACTGCTGATCTAGTTTTTCTTATATGTACTGATAGATATTTCCTTTTAAAACTGCCTGTACTCTTTGGTTTTTTAGGGTTAACTCTTTCCCAACAAGGTCAACCTTATTAAGGGCTTGAAGACACTGCAAGTAATGTCTGATTTCACTTCTTGCACTGGGGAATCTTAGGCGCTGACTCTTCGCAGTCCTTCATGTCTGTTCCCTTATATCTGGCACTCGCCTCAACTGCTTATTGAAGTTGTGCTTGCTGCCTTTTCTTTAACTTTTTTTAAAGTAATTAGTGCCGGAATGCTGTCGTCCAATATGCGAGCACCAGGAGGAGCAGGGAGTATTCACATAGTTCCTCCTTGCACCTTCTACAGGCCACAATAGTTTGAATTCTAACTCTGAGGTACTTTGCATTGGGTTTGAATCCTGGCTTGAACTGGTTACCAGAATGACACCAAGCTGTTTGAATCAGGGTATTTTTACCCACAGGTAGTGACTGTTGCCAGTGAAATCACAAGCTCTAAATATATTATCAAAATGGCTGTTGTAAGGCTTCATTGCATCAGGGTCCCACAAACTGCAGCGAATTCTGGGACGCTAGATATGAGACAGCGTAGGAGATGGAGGTGGATGTATGTCAGATAATACTTTTGCAGGAATCGGAAGGAAAAAAAAGAAGTAATTTGTTGCTTTTGTCCAACCAAGTATTTAAATTAAGACTTACAAGTATTTATTTCCTTTTCATTCTATAATAAGTAATTTAGAAACTTAATTTTTTATTTCAGATTTTGTAAGAATGTATATTTCTTGTTGTAGCATTTGGTCCTCAGACCCACGATGGGTGAACAAATGTAGCGTTTCGTCACCACATTGCACCAGTGTCCCATTCGGTACAAGCAAATGTAGATCACCGGTCCTTCTAGACCAGTGAACTAGCCCGATGATAACCCAGCCCTAAAGGCAGGGTTACAACCTGGAACATATCTCTTAATCTGTAGTCATGTACTTCTGAATTTGCTGGTAATATTTTTGTAGGTTATATTGTATTACAGGTCAAATTTAGAATTTCCACAGACACTGTCGGAATTTTAAAAGAAAGGTTCGTCCCAAAAGAATATGCTTCACTATATTCCACTACTTCTTGTTTATTAGATTATGGTTTACATCGGCACGAAATACATTATTCCAGTCTTAGCATGGTGGATCCGGTTCACAGAAAGTTACAAGTAGAAACACAGCATCACTATATCAGGCTTTTAAATTAAGTAATTGGCACACGCGGTGAAGAAGAACGAGTAGCCATCCTAGCTCTCTGAACCTAGCGGCCTACATGCATGGGCTGAAACGAATTTTGTAGAGTTCAAAAACGTCCGAAAGAAAGGTTAAAGAATATAGACCACGGTGCTACCCGTGCATGTTAAATTTATCCGCTCCCGAACGTCATTTCATGAAAATGTTTGGGCCGCAGCCCCTTGCACGTACTGTCCGGATCACGTCACGACTTTTATTAAACATGGCGGAGGCAAACATTCCAGAAGATAGGACGAAGGGACACTGCACGCCGTGCTCTTATTGGCTGGTTCTCGGTGGCGTGACCCTCGTCATTTGTTCCATTATCTAGAACCCTCTAGGGCACAATCAGAAACCACGCATTAAAACAACAAACAGTGCCAAAATTCCCACGGAAAAAACTATAACACAAAAATAAAAACAAAGCTACTGCCTCCTACCAAGGTCATCTGCCATAACAACAAACATTACACTCTATCTAGAACATTCAGGAATAAATAACTGCGTCTTTACTCTCCCTTTCTGGAACTGAGACCACTGAAATAAAATTACAATTTTAAACATTATATTAGAAAATTATCATCACATAATATATTAATTCATGGAATAAAAACCCTTGTCCTGCAGTGCTACAGTGTTAGTGAATGCAGCATTATTGGTTCAATAGTCGAAACAGTTCAGGGGTATGTTGTTGTAGAGGCTGTTTGTGGAGATGGAGCAGATGGCCAGCCGTCCATTCTCGCAAGTGCTTGTAGAGATAGAACAGCGAGAAAGGCTCGAGGCTAATGGAGATGCTATTGGGTCCTTGCGGAAAAGGAAAAAAGTAAGTTATAACTGCATTGTGTAGTGTGTTTATTCTAGTTTTTTTTCTGTTATTGAAATTTTTTGTTTTTGAATTGAAAATTATAATATTTCTAAATTTTTCCATAGATTTTTTTGATTTTTTATGGTTGCTGCGAATGTATACGTAAATCTGCTAACTGTGTTAAACCTAATGTTTGTGAAATTAGGTTAGAGTGGACAGTATTTGTGAATCACATGATAGTTAAGACCTGTGATATACCTTTATGACAAAACATCATTTACCTATAATTTATCTGCAAACTTAGTAGTCTAGAGAAACCCCAAGCATGTGCCAAAGAAAATCAAGTTATAGTATATAGTTGAGAATTGAGTAAATGAGTGTTTCATGCTGCCATGGCAGACTTGGGAAAGTTAACCAGAAATCTAACTGAATAAAGTTGAAGTTAATGTCTTAAAAAATTAACTGATTTAAGTTAAAAGCTAACTTTTAAAATATTAACTGATAAAAAAGTTAAAAGAAAATTAACTGATTAAAGTTAAAAGTTAGTGTGTCCCAAAATATTTGTATGGAGAAAAAAAAGTTACACGTGTATGACCACATTACCAAGAAATTCTTTATTTTTAACACCTTGGAAAACCACAAAAAAAAATTGCTATTTCTTTCAGTTTCTGAAAAAAAGAAAAATTCCTGGCCACTGTAACATAGTAAAAGTTAGAAATAAAAATCATTCAAATAACAAATTAAAGTAATGTTTAAAAGCTCTGTGCGCTGCACCAGACCAACAAAGTAAATCTCCCTCTTCTTATGTTCCTTCGTTTCGAGAAAAAAATTGTTTGCTATGTTATCGAACTGCTGGTCGAGACAAACGCGACTGTGGCGCCACCTACTGTAACACGTTCATTTGACTCAGCTAGCTTCATGTAGCTAGTGCTAGGTATTATGTGTGTATTTTTCGGTGTATAAATCGAAAATGCTGTTTTTGATGCTAATATTGGGGGTGGTTGCTGGACTCTGAAGCCATCTAGTTATTTTATAATGCATTCATCGATTTACAGAAACTAACTCGTTACTTTTAATCACTAGCCATTAATTTTAATGCTTAAAAGTTTAAAATAAACTAGTTTAGAAAGTAACGATTAAGTTAAAAAGTTACCCAATGCGACGTTTCGCTCTGGCACAAGTCCCTGAGCTCCACTCGTCACAAATGTAGCACACCAGTCCTCCTAGACCAGTGTACTAGCTCGGGAATAACCCAGCCAAAACAAGCAAGGTTATACGCTGAAACATATCTCTTGATCGGTGGTCACGTACTCCCGAATTTATTAGTACTAATTTTGTAGGTTATGTCATGCTTTAGACCAAATTTTGAATTTCCATAGTCACCGTCAGAATTTTAAAGGAAAAGTTCGTCCCGAAATAATATACTTTACTATTTTCCACTATTTCTGATTTATTAGCCTATATTATTGTTTACATCGGCACAAAATACATTATCATGGTCTTGGCACGGTGGATCCGATTCACAGAAAGTTATAAGTAGAAACACAGCATCCCTATATCAGACAATTAAAACCAAATGAAACAGAACACTACACATCGTAGTATTTTGGGCCGCAGCCCCGCACACGTCCGCTCTGGATCGCGTCACGACATATTCTCCAACATGGCGGAGGCAAACATTCCAGAACAAAGGGCGAAGGGGTGCCACACGCTGTGCTCTCATTGGCTGGTTCTCGGTGGCGTGACCTTCGTCATTCGTTCCATGATCTAGAATCCTCTAGGGTATAATTATCAACTACGCATTAAATAAACAAACGGCGCTAAAACTCCCGCGGAAAAAACTAGAACACAAAAACAAAACAAAGCTATTGCCTCGTACCAAGACCACCTGGCCATAATTATAAACATTACACCCTAACTAGAACATTCAGGAAAATTACTGTGTCTCTACTCTCCCTTTCCGAAACCGAGACCACTGAAAATAATCTTACAAATTTAAACCTATTAGAAATGATGATCACATAAGACATTAATTCAACAAATAAAATAAAACCCCCTGTCCTGCAATGCTACACCAAGTTTGTAACAATTAGTTTTAATCATTAATTTTTTTAATTGTTAATCCCAAGTCTGCATGGTACATAGTGTGTATGCTTCTATCACTGCACATTTCCCTCTTTCAGAACTTCCCCCTGCTGTCACAGGGTGTCTACTAGGTCACTAAAGTCACGAAAGTCCCAAAAAAATCAAGATTTTTGAAAAAGGTCACGAAAGTCCCACAATAGGCACTAATTTGTAGTATATTTCGGTATAAGTCACTAAATTTATTTTCGGGTGTTTGATTCATGTTGAATCATTTGTCAAACGTGCATGTTTACACTACTAGTATTTCTCGCACACTGTGCAAGTAAAATAAATAATTAATTTCTATATTAGTTTCCATAGTCATCTTCATAAAGGCAAGTTAAATTTAGGTCTATATTAATTACACATTTTAAAATTGGATATTCTTCACGCTATCAGCAGTTGGAGGAAACATAATGAAAATTGTCAGCCGTGTTGCACTTATTAAAAAGATTATTAATTAATTCTGTTTGAACAGATTTTCAAGGTAAAGTCACTAAAAAGTCACTAAATTTTACTTTTACAATCTGGTAGACACCCTGTACGGTCATAGTACCCATGTGTGCAGCCATCAGATGGCACTCTGTTGTCTCATCTCAAGAGGGATTTTTTGAGGTCTTCCTGAGAATCCACACGAAGAATGTAATTTTTGCTGGGATAGCAATACTGACAAGTATCTCTTGTGAACTGCTGTATCTCTTCTGCCAGTAGTTCACCTTACTATGCACTCAGCAAGTGTCAGTTAACTTCTGATTTTGTATTAACCAAGGGGGTTGATTATGTGTGGATAATTGAAATTGTGGATAATCATCATATGCTAATTCATGCTAAATATTGCTTGTGTAACTCATAAAACTTCTGTGCTCTTTAAATTGAAGCTTGTTAAATTGTGGTTGCAGTGTTGTTGAATCAGTGTTGCAGTGCCATAAAATTAAAGTACGTTGCTTTTAAAATGCATTGTATCCCTGACTTGTAAAATTAAGGTTGTACTATAGTTAATTTTTATTTTTAATTATATATAATGTACAGTGAAGAAGGCAAAATGTGGGTAATCCTTGTCTTGATTATAATTAGGTGACTCTATTTGCAGTTTTGTCTCACAAATACTATGTATGGTGGTACCTCTTATTTAAGCGTCATGCAGCATGGCCCAGGACCCAGGCCCCAATATTTATTTTTAGATATTTTTAGTCTACAGTGTGTTTGTTTACTTATAATGGCCTCATGGTCATTCCATCAATGGTATCTGAGTTTTGTTAAGAACTATTTGTAATTGTATTTGAAATTGCCAGCACGTCAGTGGAAATGTATTCATGTTTAAAGTAATAAATTTTTCTGTAACTGAACTAATTCTACTTAAAATAAGTAACATTTAATTTCGTCGTTTGAAATCACTCATTTATCAGTAAGAAGAACAGTTTACTTAGTAAGGTTTACATTTATTTAAAATTTTAATGATTCTATTTGGATTCAGTAAATTTATAATATGTATTTTTTGCTAAAATGGTCTGCATTTGAATTTAACGTAATTAGATGTATTCATTGTTAAAACTTGAGAGAGTGAGGACAGAGAGATCAAGTTAAATTTATACTTTACAGGAAAAGTGGTAATACTTTAGTGTAAAACCAGCCTATAAAGATGATCATTGAGAATTTGCCACCATATGTGGTTGCAACCAATAAAATAACAGACTGTTGCTGATTGGCTGCATACATTTTAAATTTAATGTTTCTTTCACTTAGTAAGAAAGTTATAAATTAAAATAATTGTATAAAATTGGTTTGGATATTAAAATTTACAGATAAATGCAAATATTACAAATTTAAAATGTTCATTTGGTTATGAAAAATTTAATATTTTAAAACTGATTCCTGTAATGGCCACGGGGCAGCACCACTGACAGGCAACGCCGGTTGTTCGAGCACGTAGTCGTTACCAGATGTTGGCAAGATGTAGGCCGAGACAGCAGTGTGTTGTGTAAAACGGCCGCTGAATTTTGGGTCGTTGAGATGGTGTAAAATGAATGTTAAAAGATCTCTTTTCTTTGGTTTGCTGAAAAGGTGCCTCCCAGCAGTCGAAATTCGAAGTGCTGTATAAATTTGGAACATTGTAACTTCATGTAACAAACCCTGAAATTTCAGAGAGTTCTGCTGTTTTCATTTCTCGTCTTACATTGTAGGAACCTACATATTCCATTTTTTAATGTAACTCTGAACTAGTGGACGTGTGGCAGTGATATGAGGGACACATTCCATTTTTTAATGTAACGCTGAACTAGTGGACGTGTGGCAGTGATATGAGGGACGCGTCACATCTTTTGTTCGCCCGTCAAATAGCTTTGACACGCTTGTCAGATCTTTTGCCTTCCACATAGGCAATCTAGGTTTGATTCCCAGTGTGGTTGCTCCCAGGATTTTCGCGCGTGGGAATCGTGACAGATGATGCTAATGGTCGGCAGGTTTTTTCGGTTATCTCCAGTTTCCCTGCCCATTCATTCTGGTGCTGCTTCATACTCACATGTTACCCCTCAGCAGCGCTAAAGACCTCGATGTTAAGTGCTGACCAAAATCTCTTCATTTCACTTCCAACCCTAAGGGACCTACAGTTTTGCAGTTTGTAATAATGTTTGTTTTAATAGGAGTTCGTAAAATAAAATAAAAAATAAATCAAGTCCGTAAATTCTTTTTTACTCTATCCCAAAGATACAAAATAAGCGTCATCTTTGCTTCTTTTAAGAGCTGACTTCAATGTTAAATGGTTTTATATATAAAGGAAATTTTTATTGAGCATTAATGTCAATATTTAATATCTCATATCCTTCAATGGGGAGATAAAATACGTTGTATTAATGATAACTATGTACTAACAGGGTTTGTATTAACGAGGTTTGACTATTGGCAGACATGGATGTTTGGTGATAACTTGTAGCAGATTTATACCACAGCTCATTCACGTGGGTTCATGCTTAAAAGCTTATTTGCAATGCGCAACGGTCCCTTGTTAACAGTCAGTGTTAATATTTACGTTTGCCAGTTGTGTGCAGGCAACTACCACGCCTTTGTCCTTTCAAACAATATAGGGGTCAGTAAATGTCGATAACCACATTCCAACTGCTGGTGGTCATTAAGGGATACAGTGTGGTGTTCTGGCGACAGAAACTAGTAGGGGTGAAAATACTCACGCTTGTCCATTGTCTTCTCTTGTACCATGTTTCACCTGCCAGAGGAACAGTTTGAGATATGGGTTTTATGATTTGGACAACTGTATATGGTTAGTGTAAAGGCAAGTCTGATTGTATTTCCTCCCGCTGAAACTCAACTGCTCTTGAAGACTAGCTGGGTGGAGAAATCTTGGCACTGAACTTCTTTTCATTTACATACACAAATATTAAGACCCAGAAGCTATAATTTCTACTGCTTTTACACTTTTTTTTTCTTAAAGAAGCAGACACAGTAAATCTCTTAGTACAGTTCTGTTAAATAATTCAATTTTTACTGTGTAGTGTCAATTTTTCCTACACAAAAAATTACTTTGTATAGTTTTGGCTAGTTAGTTAACTAACAAAAATGTATTTAATTAAATAATTAGCTAAAATCATAATATGTTTTGTCTTAGCGTAGGAATACTAGTTTTACAAAACTGTTAGACAGTTTTACAATATTGTTGTTCCTTTAGACACAAAGCAATAATTGTCACGAAAGCAGTAGAAGTGAGGGGTAATGTCTTTCTAAGTTATCAACTGTTCAGACATTAGCTATCTATACTACTTTTAGCATGCATATTTTCCTCAAAGTGAGAAGAGGACACCAACTGCAATAAGCTTTAGTCAGGCCAAACATTCAGCAGTGCCCAGTCTGTATAACTTTGTATCTCTTGTTGGAACAATATCACAGTGCTGTCATCAGCAAACCTTCCCCATTTAGCAGAACAAACCTTCACCAGTGGCTTGGATATTTCATGCGTCAGCACCATTGACATCTTTATTGCAGTTAGCAGCATGGTTGTTAGAATGCTGTGCCTGACAGGCCCCACCAATCCCTGCCTCTCTCAGCAATAGGCTAACAAAAGGGAGAAATACTTCCAAATTTTACTCCCTGTAGTTTAAGAAACTGGCCTGCTTTCTAGAAGTATACGTACATAGTTGCTCACACCACTGGGACAAACAAAGTGGTAAATAGTTCTTTAGTAACATCCCTCTTCCCTTCTTTTCCAACTAAAGAATGAGTGAGGAATGGTGCCACATGCAAAAATAGGAGATCTTGCAATCATCAACTTGTACAACAGTGTATTCATGCATTCATACAAATCGACTATGTCTCTTCTATGAAATTCATTTGGAATATTTACATTTGTGCCAGGACTCTCCCAGTCCGATAGCACTGGAGCCGTGCTGTGGAAATAGAGCAGCAGTGTTGTCGCTGCTTGTCCGCCTGCCTACAGGAGGGGAGATGTTCACTCCGCCCGGCCAGTCAGGTAAGGAATCTTTGTTCCATAGCTGTACTGCATAGTCCCTATGTGCTAGTTGGTATAGTTGAATCAGAATGTTATTACATGTCAGTATTTAATAAATTAATTAGAAATGTGTTTAATGTTACTAATTTTTATTAGTTTGTGAGTTATGTTTTAGGTGGCCCACTGAAATTAAGTTAGAGGGCACCTTATAGTCTTATATAATAATAATAATTTTGAATTCATAATCACTGGCTGATAATCATTATGTACAGTATACTCCTGATTACAGGGACCGGGAAAAAACACAAAAAATGGAGGAAGGGGAAACAAATTTACTGTTAATTGAAAACTGTGATGATGTACAATGTTTTATTATTTTTTACATAAAATGAGTTTGTATGTGCTGATCCTTAAAGTGCACAATATTAAGTTCCACTAAGCCTATAGCCTGCTCCGGTTTCTTGCAGGTGGCCAAGGGCAGGTAGTATGTGTGATGTGTAAAATGTTTACTGTGCTGCTTTCTTGTACAACACGTAGGCATATTTTTTAAATGGCAGTATGAATTGAACATCAAGAATTAAGTGGGATAAAGACAACACTAGTGTATAGTAATCTGTTTAAAAGCTACTATTGAACAGCACTATAGCAACAGTTCGTTGATTAAGGCGAAATAAACTTTCAGTGTAACAAAACAGAGTTAACAAAAAAATTTACCCATTTTATTCTACTATCATGCCTGTTTTTTATAATAAAAAAATTAATAAATATATGGGGAGGAGTACCTAAGGCTGAAGCATCATACTGCAACTAGCAGACTGGTTGATTAGGAGTCCGTAGGCATCTGTCACTCCCTGAAAAGTGACATGAAATGGGCCCTGCCATGGAGAAGCAACTGAATGTGGGAAAAACAGGAGTACTCAGAGAAAACTCTGCGAGTTAGTGGCCTAGGTCTGTGAATAGAGAGGTAGACCTGTACAAGTACTGAATGGGGTAATGGATGGTAGCATGATGTATTCTGCAGTCCTTACTGGTGCGCATCATATACTATTGGTGTTTTTATTATACTCTTGGAATACACCACGGTGCCTGGTACCAGGTGTACTGTTGCAAATTGTAATAATGTTGTAAGTAAAATGATATTGTTAGATAATTTTGATTTTGTATCACTTATTTTCAAACAATACTATACACAAAAAACAAATTTGGCAGCCAATTATCACCTGTATTTCTGTGTATTTTCCTATTTAAATGTGACATTACTGAATATTAAATTAATTCGACCTCTCTGTATTTAATTTAATACTTTTTTAAATATTTATTTAACTTATGACCTTTCTGACATACCTACTGACAGTATAATGTGACTTAATAAGTACCAGTACAAAGAGATGAAACTGGGCCACTGAACATTGGCCAGTGTTTGCAAATTACCTCTAGCACTCTGCACTGCAGTCATAGTTCAAAATTCTATCGACAGGTAGCATTAGAGGTAGGTTTTTGCCGCTTCGCTTGGAAGCATAGTTAGTTGAGTTGAGTGTGTTTGTCCATTGTGTAATACTGTGTATATGGGTTTCTGATAAATGCATTTAAAAATTACTAGAAGTTACTGTTTTGTCACTGGTAGTCTGTACATTATGTTTCACGCCCATGGGTGGTAGGTAGGTCTAGGTATTTATCTAAAGGCATCTTCACTTTGCCCCTAGGAGCAGGGTGCAAGGGGCTCAGAAAATGGGGTCTCTGATGATTTCATGGTCCCTTATATATATTGTCGCAGTATGAGCTAAGATATGGTCTGAGGGGTTGGAGGACAGCCGAGACTGCTCTGGTTAAAGATTGACCCTGGGAATAATTACTCTCTTGGGATGATGGTGCTTCTTCCCGGAGATGACTTCTGCGATGGGGCTCAGCGGGCACATGCAGTCTCTTCTCGCAACTGCTACAGGACCCTCAAAGTAGACCTTAGCTCGTTCGATCACCTGATAGCTGAGGCGATCCTTTGCCTGAGATGCCTTATGGGCTTATGGCCCTATGCTGGAGCATGAGGTACAGTGGTCGAGAGAGGTATCCCCCTTTGGGGTGACATTCAGATAGCAAAAATTCTTACTTGTGACGTTACGGAGAAGCAATAGCTAAAAACCAATTATGACCCGTGGGCGGCTTCCAGGGGGCCTTTGCTAGGCATTGTAGCATGATGCCCGACTAGTCAATGGTTCCAGGGGTGTAGGAGGGGTGTAGCACTAGCTATGCGACTGTATGCATTAGATAATACCAGCAGCTCACTTCACGCTCGGCCCTTCCCAAGTTGGAACACTGTGAGATAGCGAAGAGTACCTCTCAATCCCCGGAGAGGTTAGCAACTGGTACCTCTGAGCTCTGGTGATTCCTTGCTTGGTCCAGGTAAGACCTGTTACCGGAGAATACCTGAAAGGTAGCAAAGTGTAATCGTTTCGACGCACTTCATGGCCAGATGAGTCGAAAGAGGTAATAGAATGAATGGGTTGGTGGGAGGGTCGGAGGTGTAGGAAAGGAAGTAAGGAGAGAAGGATGAACATATGGTTCAGTAGAACTATTTTCATTGCTTAAAACTGCCCATCGTATGCCATACGAAAAGTGTTCATATTGGTAATACCATTGCCAAACCAGACGCAGACGATTGTACGATAGTGGCCCAAATTTCCGGTGCTATGACTACTCTGTGTGTTGCTGACGGCGGCGGTAGAGTATCTAGCAGCCCGTGCTGGAATTCGGTGTGTTTCTCATCTTGGCGGATGGCAAGCGAAAGTCCATTTGATGCCAGAGGCTGTAAGCTGGCTGTAATTTTTTGCGGGTTCTTACAATAACTTCGGATAAAGGTCATTAACTGAGAGCGTCAGCTAACAAATTATGCCCTTAACCTGCCTTATATACCCGCAAACAGGCCTGAGGTGAGCAGGGAAGCGATAAGTGCAACTAATGGGCACCCCTCCTTGCAGGGGAGGTTATGCACGGACATGATGCATGCCAACCACAAGGGATGACTGGAACACTGGTACTACTGGGCAAGCTATGTGGGAGGTTGCGTCGGTGATGCTCCCTTAGACACAGCTCTTCTGAGCAACCCAGGCAGTGTGTAGCAGACAGGGCGGCAGGGGAGGGGGAGGGCAGCACTCTGAGTCAACGAGAACATGAGGAAACATTAAAGAAGCAATGTGACTAGTGCATAAAGCTCCCCTCTCCCAAATACTGATGAATGGAATCCTGGTAAAACGGAGCTTCCCCATGCTCCCAATCCGCAGGACACAGGTTGTAGATAAAACAATGCTGAACGCATCAGTGTGGGGCAATTACTGCTAACCTGCGCATGATGGACTAGCTCTTCGATGTCTCAAGGCTTATGGTTCATCAAAGGTGAGATTTGATCTCAGGCAGCATCAGACAGACAGAGTTTTGCTTCTTAAAGTTGTGGATTTTGGTTGCCACTGGGTTTTAGCTCTTTACTCCCCGAAGTCGATGTAGTGTGTACTGGTAATCTCAGGGGCACACTGGTTCTTTAACCTGACAGTACCTCTCTAGCCCTGCTTTGGTTAGCCTAGAAAAACTTGACACTCTTTGGGTGGCAGGTAAGTCTGTTTGGTATCTACCTGATGGGTAGAGACATACAAAATTCACATTATTAACTGACAGCTGACTAGACTCCAAGTGACTATAGACTTGTTCGATGGCTCCCGCTGCACGATATTGTTGTGACTTGCCATGGTGAATTCTTACACTGTAGAGGCCAATCTGTGTAAAGACGTAACACACACAGAAGTTTGTGGCCAACTGAATAGCAGATTATGCTCTTTTATGTATAGGGAAGTGAAGTTTAGTCTGCTACCAATTGATAATGTGAATTTTGCA
Source organism: Medauroidea extradentata (assembly GCA_003012365.1). NCBI lineage: Eukaryota > Metazoa > Arthropoda > Insecta > Phasmatodea > Phasmatidae > Medauroidea > Medauroidea extradentata. Next base: position 38,443 of record PNEQ01066310.1, on the reverse strand, counting down.
TGTCTCTACTGATAGGTTCTTTGGAGTTGGACGTGGTCCCTGGTATATCTTGTCGTCATATGAGCTAAGAGATATGGCACTTGTGTAAACCGCTGTATAATATTAAGCATTGGGAAGTAAGAACTATGGAGTACACAAGCCAAAAAAATGTTAGTAACTGTCTAACACACGTAAACAAAGCAAACTAGCAGGCTAGTTGTCACCGACTGCCAGGAGACTCATTATGCCAGCGCACAGCATGTTGGAAGTGTAGTCTGCTCATGCAAACATGGACCTGCGCACAGAAGTGTAATCGCTTCACATAACATGAAACTCTCAGATAATTTTTTAAAATTAATTATGTTTATTTAAAGCAAGTACATTGGATTCTCTGTCCATCGTTTCTCATGGGACTGACAAGAAATTTCAATACATGAGGTATTGGGGTCATAAAATGCTGTAAAATAAAGAAATGGGCCCTGAATGTGTTCCATGGATGCATATATGTATTTCAATCCATTAGGTTTCAGTACATAGAGAATCCACTGTATAAGGTTTTGACACAAAATTTTATTCATGCAGAGGGCTCTACTAGTTTTGCTAACATAGTGTTATCAAATTATTTTTATAGTTTTTAAAAGCATTTGTCATTAAAAAAATTGGCTTAATGAATACAAATCGCAAATAATCCACAAAATGAATGAACTAGTCACGGATAATAAGATTCTACTGTATTACAGTGCTGTATTTCATTACATATAACATACAGGAGATTGTCTTGTGGTGTTGAAGGCAGGAGTAGTGCTACTACTAGAAACGACAAGGTAGCCTTCTAGATGTGCTCGAATACTACTTTACCAGCTGACATTTCAGTTTTATTTCTCTTCCTTAGCTTTATTTCTTAAATATATGTTTGTTAATTTTTTTTATTGTGTTCGTCATTTCTGAAAGATTGTTAGTACATATAGCTTTTTTATCCTCCCCCACATCATTTCTACCACCTTCCCTTCCCCTTGGATCCTTGTCTTCATTAAGGTTGGCTCATACATGAGGTTCCCTTAATTATGGGTTCATTTATCTTACATCTTGCCAAGCAGATTCCTCCAGCATGGTGTTGAGGTTTTGGTATGAGTGATAAGTTGGAGCCCAATATGTCTGATGCTAGATCCAATTCTGCATTATTTCCTCCCAACTAGGTGAAATGTGGTTTCACTACTTGGTGTTGTGGCCCTCACTGGTGTTCAATTCACTGTCTGTTCTGCCGCTTGGTTTGACAGACTTTTTTGTACTCTGGAAACATCTGGATGTGTTTTGGAGGGAGGGAATGTGGAAGACCACAGATATTCAAATGCACCATGGTTAAGTGAGATGCAGGAGTGTATTAGCTTACTGATTCAGTGTATTGTTGGTACATAAACACATTTGTTCCTAGCAGCTAAGCATCACTCACAATTAGAGGTGACAATCGTGACACAATTTTGTCACTGCGAAAAACTGTGACCAGCGTCATGAATGTCGCAGCTCCAAATAGCTGCGACTTTGTCGCTGTTGAAATTCAGCTACAAAGTTTTTTTTCATACTTTCGTCCATGAAAGTGAAACTTTCTCATAAAATAAAGAAGACGTGGTGAAACTTTGATAATATACTGATTTTACAATTTTATATTATGTAATTTTTTACAAAATGTATTACAATTGTAAACGTATGCCAGAACTGATAGAATAACATCACATTTTTAAAGTGTATGCCTATATTTTTGAAATTTCTATTTCTGCATATCGTTATCCTTTACAGTTCTCTACGGTACAAGCATAAAATATTTTATTCAGTGGCATCAGTATATTGCATTAAATAAAATTTAATGTGTCGTTTGGATTTAAAAAGTTATTTAGTTTTATGTTTGTGAACAAGAAAGGCAAAATAATGCAAATTAATCACGTTTGAGAAGCGTTACTTCCTTCAAATAACCAGAACATATTATTTCGCGTATCTCAACTATCAACAACAATTTGCATGCCGAGCAGTTTGTTCTTGAAGCTTGTAGCATTGCAGGACAAAGGGTTTTACATCACTGGTGAATTAGTATTTTATGTAATCTTAATTTTATAACGTAATATTTAAAATTGTAACTTTTATTTCAATGGTCTCGGTTCCAGAAAGGCCTTGGTAGGAGGCAGTAGCTTTGGTTTTTTTTTGTGTTCTGGTTTTTCCCACTGGAGTTTTGGCGCTGTTTGCTTTTATTGCATAGTTTTAGTTTTGCCCTAGAGGGTTCTAGATAATGGAACGAATAACAAGGGTTACGCCACCAAGAACTAGTCAATGAGAGCACGTGTGTGGTGCCCCTTCGTCCTTCGTTCTGGAATGTTTTGCCTCCTCCATAATTGATCAGAGTCGTGACGCAAGCAGGATAGGACGCGCACAGGGCTGCGGCCCAAATTTTAAACATGAAGTGAAGTTCAGGAGTTGCAGACTTAACATGTATGGGTAGCACCGTGGCCTTTCTTCTTTAACCTTTCTTTTCAGACATCTTTTCAACTCTACAAAATTCATTTTCGCCCATACTTGTAGGGTGTTAGGTGTGGAGAGCCATTAAGGCTACTCATTCTTCTTCACCGCGTGTGTATTCACTGTGTGCTAAATTTTCTGACTTTATCTTTTTTATCTTCTACTGTAGTCATGCTTCATTTCTGCTTATAATTTTCTGTGAACCAGATCCACTGTGCTAATACTTGAACAGTGTATTTTATGTCAATATAAACTGAAATCTAATAAACCAGAAGCCTTGGATTATAGTGAAGTACATTACTTTGGGACTAACCTTTTTAAATTCGCCAGTGTCTGTGGAAATTCCAAATTGGGTCTACAATGTAACATAACGTACAAAAGTACTGCCAGTAAATTCCAGAGTACTTGACTACAGATCAAGAGACATGTACCAGCTTTAACCTTGTCTTTTTGGCTGGGTTATCATTGAGCTAGTGCACTGGTCAAGGAGGACTGGTGTGTGACATTTGTCGGCCCATTGTGGGCCTGTCCACCACAGAGGGTGTGCCAAGAGCTGAGCGGGCAATAGTCCTTGTGGTTCACAATCAGCAGGGTTATCATACTACCTGACATGTTTCCAACATTCTGCCGGAACAAGGCTTTGGATTTCTCTCACCCTGTTAGCAACAAAGGTTTTGAGTTGATGAGGGGAGGTATTCATCTGAGCCAGTACAACCTGTGTGTCAGTCCAGGCAACCACCGAGAAAGTGATGATATAGTACTAATTAGGACTTGCTTCAACAGACGAGCTAGCAACAGGGCTCCACAAAGCTCAAGACGAGGCAGTGACAAAACCTTCACAGGCGCTACCTTTGATTTTGCAGCCACTAAAGTGTGTAGTGATAGCACCGTCAGGACAAGAAATGCGCAAGTAAATAGCTGCAGCATAAACTATCTCTGAGCTGTCATAAAAGGCATAAAAAACTGATAGGTGCAACCCAGGCGATCTTTGATCAGTCTCGGAAGGGTAAGTGATGATAACAAAAGGAGCTCACAATTAAACTGACTCCAACGTTGAACTATCTCCAAGGGTGGTTGATCATCCCAATCCATCTGCCTCAACCACAACGTCTGAATTAAATGCTTAACGAGAAGAATGAGTGGAGCAAACCAACCTAATGGATCGAACATTCGAGCAGCAGCTGAAAAAATGTTTCGCTTGGTGGGAGGTCATGAACTAGTTTGAACTTCATGGGAGAAAGCATCCGTAAGGGGATTCCATTCCAACCCCAAAACCTTCACCACAGTGTCTTCCTCGTCATCCAAGGAGCGTGACTTAAGACATTCCACATCTTCTAGGAGTAGCCATGTAAGAAGTGCCGGATGATTGTTAGCAAACTTACGCAGCTTGAACCTCCCAGTATCCAACAATGAAATCAATTCTTTCTGCATCTCCAATGCAGTTTCAACAGAAGGGGCACCAGTGACCATGTCATCGACATAGACATCCGACTTGAGAACTTTCGATCTGCTTCGTCTTCAGCCAATTGCTGCAACGTCCAAAGAGCCAGGTAAGGCACAGAGGCAACACCATACATAACTGTTTTCAGCCGAAAATCTTGAAGGGGACCGTCTTCGGAAGAATGCCACACTATTAGTTGGAAATCACAATGTTGTGGATGTACTTGGATCTGACGATACATCTGCTGGATGTCAGCAGTAAACACAACTTCATGCAAACGGAAGGACAGCAACATGCTTACAATATCCTTCTGGAGTTTAGGACCAGTCAGTAAAATATCATTCAGTGAGTGGCCCAAAAAACCCTTTGATGATGCATCAAAGACCACTCGAAGTTTAGTGGTCGAGCTCTCTGGTTTTATAACACCATGGTGTGGGAGATAGTAGAACGGCAAGGTAACTTGGGCTGTTGGAATTTCCTCCATGTGTCCATTGTCAAGATAATCCTGCATAAAACTAGAGTACAGTTCCTTCAGCTGAGGGTTCTTTTTAAAACGTGTTTCAATGCGAAGAAAACTACTAACTGCCTGTGGCCTGGTCACACCAAAATAGGAATCCGAGTCTCGAAAAGGCAGGAGCACCGTATACCAGTATGCAGTATCATGTCTTCAGTGGATAAATGCTTATGTGGTGGCAGCTCCTCGACCTCCCAAAAAGTTTCATAATGTCTGGTAATGATGGGGTGGTGAGAAACGATAAGCAAAATGTTTTCGCACCTGGAGGGCATTGATGTGCGACTTGTCCCATCAAAATCCAGTCTAGGACAGATTCCAGTGCTACAGGAGCACCATCGAGCTTGTTACCTGTCAAAAGATTAGGAAACAAATCTGCCCCAATGAGAAGGTCAATCGGACCTGGTTTGTCAAATGTTGGGTCAGCCAGCTTAAGGTGGGTCACCTTGGTCCGTATCTCCTGTGGGATTTCTACACTGGGCAGCTGATTGGTTATACGAGGTAGTACAAAGGTGTCAACAGAAAAGTGAAGATCGTTATCACGTGTAGCTATCACAAGTGGAACATACAATTTGGAAACACTAACCGGTGTGTCAGATACTGTAACTCTTTGACAGTTAGCTCAATCCGTTTTCGGAGAAATCCCAAGTGCTGAAGACAGCTTTCACTGATTTAGCTGGCCTGACTCACTGAATCTAGCAAGGCACAAACAGCAACACAGACTCCTGAAGCATTAAACACATGTACCTGGGCAGTAGATAGCAGAACAGTAGACACTGAATTGGCAATAAGCGTCACTACTGTCACAGCTGGAACTACACCACCCTCTTGATGTGAGGTACTAGCATCAACATCGTTATCCTGTATCTGAGTATCAGTTGCCCTTTCAAAGTGCAGCAATGAGTGATGTCGACTACCCCACTTCGACAGGATTACTTAGCAGGGCACTGTTTAGACTGATGTGAAACTGGAAAGCAGTTCAGACGTAGCTTCCCTCCTTTTACTACTTTGTAACGCTCAGGAGGGGGCTGATCCGGGTAAACTCTGCACATTGTGTAGGGGGTGAGAGCCCTGGCATAAACAGTGAAGAACCTTGACGTGGTTTTGGTAGTGAAAGCCACACGTTGGTGGGCCAAAACCTCTTGACGTGCTTGTGGGCTTTTGATGCCCCATGCACCTGGTGGGGGAACGGGTAGTCTGTCGGCGAGGGCGCGATGGCTAGGTGGCGGCGTGCTCCACTCCCAGGATGCACTCCCGAAGCGTCGACCGCCGTCTTCCTCGTCTGACTCTCCCCACCTCGTAAAGGCTATTACAGCGAGGGAAACTAGCGCTGCACTGGAGGTTGCGCTTCCACAGTAGGTGTAGCCAAAGGTGGAAGGGAGGAAGTAGCAACAATGGGGTGCTGATTCCCCGGACAGGATAACACGGAAGTGCCGAGGTTAGGAGTTGCGTCGGATGGGGGTCCACAAGGTGAGGATGGGTTTGAGACGGAAACGGGTATTGAGGAAAGGGTGCTAAGGAAGGCTGATCCACCATGACAGCTGGCTCTTTTGGAAGGGGTCCAGCGGTCGCTGGTCTTCAAGCCGGAGTTGTAGGTTGGTTGCAGCTGAACTGCTACAGAGTGGTGGGTGATCGCGACTGGCTTCGGTGGCTCGTGCTCTCTCTTTTGTACCCTTCTCGGGGCGGTCTGTGGTGATTGGCCGGCCGCTCGCCTAATGAGAGATGGCTCGGACGCGAGGGGGTGGTCTTTCCATCCTCTGTCTACAGGCGGCAAGGCATCTCGTAGGAAAAATACGTTAAAATATCCTTGTCCAGGATTTTTGTGAACGAAGGATAACTAAGGAATGGTTAGGTAGGCTTTATATGAAATATTTGGTGTCAGGTTAGAGTGCACTGACGTGTGCGGGAGTAATAAAGGTCGGAAGGATTACTAATTGATGCGGGAATACGGAACGGGCAGGATGAGGCGGCGGCTTCACAGCTGAAGACGCTGCGAGCATGCGTCAAACCCCCCTGCTCGAACAGCCGACGCCTCATCCGGACTGTTCCGCTCCATGTTCTTCGGGTGTAGATTCTTGAAGCTCTCATCTCTCTCTCTCTCTCTCTGAAGGTGGATGTTCTGTCTTCGCTCAGCCTCTTGCGCTTGGAGATGACCCTCAGGTTAAGGTGCACATGTGGTGCCCTGTATTGACATATTGAACTCTCCAATGCAAAGCTAGCTATCTTGGGGAAGGAGATTCAATGAAAATGTGCGGTTGCTAGTGCTCTTTTACATAGTGGAAACTTTAAGTGTTGTTGGCTTTACTTACATTTGACAGGCACCAAAATCGGGTTGATACACTCGTTACACTAATCTGCAACTTGAAAATACAACATGGTTAGATTCTGGTTAACAATACAACTTATTTCACACTGGTATATACAATTTACAATGGCAGGTCGTCGTCCCATTTTATATTTATTCCTCATGTCCATAGTCCATATTTTGTGGGCTCGTATTGTTGCTGCATTCGGCAAAACACATCTTACTTCGTACATGAAAGAACAGAGTTGTATGTACAGATTTTTTTTTTACTGGCACATATAGACAAGTGGTATAGAGTAGCCTGTTCCTACATTAGTTGATTAGCTCTCGTCATTAGCAATGGTATCTGGGGATATGTTAGGTCAATTCCCAGGGTATGCTACTCAACTGGACTACAGCCAGCATATTGTGGCAAGAAAAGACAAAACAATACCAAGTACTGAAATGACTTAACTCCTGCTAAGGCAACAACATAGTGGTTTCTTACATGGACTGCTTACTTGCTTACTGGTTCCTCGTCAGAGATATCGTGACACCTAACCTGGCTTGGAATTGTTGCATGACAGGGGATGTATCTCGGGGCAGATACTAAATACAACAAAACAGACAGGTAAGTTACTTGGCTCAGAAATTACTGACTTTACCGAGGAGTCTGCTATTCCAATTCAGTTGCTAAGCTATGTCAATTTATTGCTGCAGCTGAAGGGTAAGTGTCGGGTTTAAATCCTGTTGGAGCTCCTCAACGGAACTACTGCCAGCGTATTGTTGCTATGGTAAAATGAGATACACAACCACAAGCAAAAATCACACATTTCTCTTGCTTAACAATAATTGAAGAACTTACTTGCAGAATGATGCGGTGACGTAGCACTGTCTTCTTTCTTGCATCCACGGGGATGCTGCATGGGGGGTACTCTGCTTTCACTTACACTAAAAAGGATCGTAGCACTGATTAAACCTCACTCATCACTAGGGTACCCAAAACAAGGCTAACCTGACCCATCGCACTCGTTGGGTACTCATTGGCATAGCACTTGCTTGGATGCACTCAGCGGGCTGGATGACGGTGCAGCGAACGCTGCGGCGTCCGTCATCAGCAACAGTGTCTGCACTGAGCGGGTATAAAAGACTCGTCTTTTGCACACAGTATCTGTTCTCTCTGCTATTCTGCTGGGCTGGTGATGATTTACGCCACGAGGTCTCTCTGTAGCGTGCAGTTTGTTGCTCTGATGGTCCTCGGCAGCGTCTCCACGGCTGGATACGTCTCAGCGGTGGAACATATTTCCTCTCAGTTTGGGAAGAGGAGGGTGTTTTGCTGGGTGGCTGCATCTGAGTGAGCAGCGGCATCTGCATTGGAGCGGACGAAGGTTGCTGCGGCTGAGCGGGCGGTGCTGTAGGTGTGTCTGCGCTGTCCACCTGATCTGGACTGGCCGACCGGGAGAAGGGTTGATGTCGCCCAGCGGAGGTTGGGGCGTATTTCTGCATGTATCGGGGCTCAAAGCTCAGAGTGGAGCCTGGCTGTTGGATCTCGTCTGTCAACTGGTTGCTCGTCCTCCCGAAGGGGTGGTGTAGGCATGGATGGTGGAGCTGGGGCTGGTTTGGGGTCAGTTATGCTCACTTTGGTTATCTTTCCCTGGTCATCTCGCACCCAAAGAGTGTTACCTCTCTGTTCAATTACCTCTTGGGGTCCTTCCCACTCAGGGTAACCTTTATTGCTGAGCGGGTGGCTGCGTGTATATACGTAGCCGCTCTCTGTGGCTTGTGCTGGCCTGGAGTTTGGTCTGGGCATTTTCTTCTGCAGGTAGCATTGTTGTCTGTATAGTTGCCCTTCTTCTTCGTTCATTGGCATTCTTGCGGACTTCTTCTACTGTAGGGATGTCTGTGGGTTTCTCTTCCCATTCCCACTCTCGTGGGCAGGAGATGGTTCTTCCGAATAGCAACTCACTTGGGGTCGCTCCGGTTGTGTCGTTGCGATGGCGGCGAAGGGTGAACAGGATTTCGGGAATGTATGCGTCCCAGTTCTGGTGATCCTGTTGTATTCTAACCCGTAGGCCCTTCTTTATTTCTTAGTTCCGGTGCTCGGTCGGATTTCCTTGTGGGTGGTATCCTGGGGTGGTCCAGGTTTCAGAGCCCCATCTGCGTGTGGCGGTAGCCCATTTTCCCCCTCTGAATTGGACTCCATTGTTGGTCAGAATAGCTTTTGGGTATCCCCATCTTGGGTAAAATTCTTTGTCCAATTTTCGTATGATGGTGGTTGTTTCGGCATTCTGCAGAGGATAGGCTTCTACCCATGTGTAGAAAAGATCAGTGGCAACCAGCAAGTATCTCTTCCGGCGATGCGAGGTGAGATATGGCCCCTTCAAATCTATGGCAACCGTGTGGCACGGTGTGGTAGGCCGTCGTGGGTGTGGTGCTGCTTGGGTTTTCCCATGTGCCTTAGTGGTGGCACATGATAGGCACTGAGAGACATATTCTTTAACATCACAGCATATGCCATTCCAGGTGAATCGTGAATCTCTCCCGTATCTGTCTAAGGGTTTCCGCAGTTCCTGGATGGTCTGCTTGTGGGTGGTCGTGGTAATAGGCACATAGATCGGTTCGTAATGTGGGTGGCACCCAAATCTTCCATGTAGGTCTCGTGCCCATATGTAGCCTCCTTCGTCTCTGTAGGTTTGGGGGTTGGCTTGTACCTTCTTGTTTATGTCGGGGTCCCGACGTTGCTCATTGGCAAATTGTTGCCGTTCGAGAGTGGCTGTAGTGGCTTGTACCACATCTTCATTAGTGCCTTGTCTTGGATATTCAGGTGGGATAGCTCGGTCCCAGTCTTCCAGGGTGGAGTCGTCTTGGTTCGTGTTGGCAGGAACTCTGGATAGTGCGTTTGGCAACTCATTATTCCTCCCTGGGCAGTGTTCAATGGTGAATGTGAATTCTTGTAGCAGGAGAGCCCATCTTCCTAGCTTTGGCTTAGTTGCTCTGGTCTTCTGTAGTCATGCTAGAGCCTGGTTGTCAGTGCGAAGGAAGAAGGGTGCGTCCTCGAGGTAGTATCTGAACTTCTTGACTGCCCAAATTACTGCGAGGCACTCTTGCTCGTTGCTGTGGTATCGGATCTCTGGGACTGTAAGTTGGGTACTGACATAAGAAATAATTTCCTATTCCTCATTTGGTTTCTGCTGGTACAGCACTGCTCCTAAGCCATGTTCGCTGGCGTCGGTCTGAAGGATTAAGGGTCTGGCAGGATCTGGTCTGTGTAGCACAGCAGGTGCTTGGAAGGCAGCTTTAAGACGTGGAAAAGCTTGGGCAGCTTCTGGTGTCCACTTCCAGGCCTTGGCTCTTTGGAGCAAGTTGTTTAGGGGTTTCATGAGTTCTTCAGCATTTGGCACATAGTTCCGCAACCAATTGCATAGTCCCAGGAAAGGTCTCAGCTGCTTGCGGTTTTGTCGTGGTGTAGCCTCTCGAATGGCTTGAATCTTCTCTTCCTGAGGATAATTTCCCATAGGGGTTATCTGGTGGCCCAGGAAATCTACTTCGGTAGCTCCGAAATGGCACTTCTCAAGTCTGCAGGTCAGCTTGTGAAGCTCAAATCGTGTTTTGGAGTAAATTATCACGTTGACCAGGTAGGCATGACAGAAATTCCCTTTGTATCCTGTTAGCACAATGGCAGACATCATCCGTTGAAAGGTAGCTGGGGCGTTTTTCAGCCCGAATGGTATCACTGTAAATTCCTATTTTTCCCCGTTGGGGGCAGTGAACGTGGTGTACTGCTGGGATTCTGGTTTAACTGGAATCTGCCAGTAGCCACTGCACAAATCTAGTTTGCCCAAAATCTTGGCCTGGCCCAATGCTTTCAATGGGTGATCCATATGCACGTCTGGTGGTGCAACATATTGCGTTATTTGATTCAGGTCACCTTAATTAATGCAGAACCTCAGTGTTCCATCCTTCTTTGGCACGATTACAACTCGAGAGTTGTATTCTGATTGGGTTGGCTGAATGATTCCCAGTTGTTTAATCTCGGCGATCTGGGTCTCAATCACCTCTCGTTTGGCTGATGAGGTTAGGGTGGGTTTGTTGTACACCACTTTCTTAGTGGTGAGATAGATTTCATGTTTCATCGCCGTCGTCTGTCCCATTGACCCTTGGGATTCAAATACCTGGTTCTTCTCATTGAGGATCTTCGCTAAATCGTTTGCTTGGTCGGGCTTGACTTGGTGGTTTATGTTGTGGCTGTCGACTGGCTGCTGTAGGTTAGTGCGGGTAGTATGTCTCCAGGTAATCGCCTGTCGTTGCTGGGTTCCCCAGTAGATTCGTTCCTGTCCGCAGTCGATGATGACAGCTGGTTCCTCTAACCATGGATATCCCAGGATTACCTCTTCTAACAGGCAGTCAGCAGCGATGAAGGTAATGTTCAGCTTCTGGTCTCCAATCTGTACAGGTAAGGTAACTTCACCTAAAACTTTAAGTTCCGTCCCTTCCTGTGCCATGGGTACTAGTTCGATTCGGGGCGTGATTTTGCCTTGTACTAGCGAAGTACGGACAAAGTTTGTGGTGGCAGCGGTGTCAAGAACTGTTATTTGTTCTCGGTCTCCCAGACGTACTGCTATCCTTGGAAGTTGCAGAACTGTGGTTGGATTGGTTAAGGTGGCAATTTGTGGAGCCCCTTGTGGAAGTAAGCCGTGTGTGGGGCTTATTTGTTGCTCCTGGCTTCCCCGTTTCCCAACGGAGGTTTGGTGTCTCCAGGCTTGAAGTTGTCCCTGGTATTCCTGGCCTCAGCGTTTCTAAACTTGGCTTGGTAGACTTTGCAGTCTTTGTGGTAGTGGAACTATGGACAATGCCAGCACTTTGGCAGTGATGGTTTGCTTGGTGGAGGTGGTGGCGGTGGTGCACCTGTCTTCCTCTCAAACCTAGATGGCATAGCCTCTTTGTGGGATGCCCTGGCGGCACTCCTTACTTGTTTCTCTTCTGCCACGTCTTGCTCTCTGATCTTGGCACGATGCACTAACTCTTCAATTGAACTAGGCGTCGGGTTTCTGAGATGGTGTTTAATTTCGGGCTGCAATCTCAGAGCAATCATCTTGACGGCTTCATCTTTGGTGTGGTTTGGCTGTAGCCGCTGAAGAATCATCACTTTCCTGAGGATAAATAACTCTGCTTCTTCCCCTGGTTTCTGATACAGGGTGTAGAGTTCTTCGGTCAAACGACCCATTACGGTTTTGCCCGAAAAGTGTGCTTGGAGGCGGGTGGAGAATTGGTCCCAAGTGACGATGAATTCGCCATATTTCTTCCACCATTTCTGGGCTTCTCTCTCTAGTTGTAGTTTGACTTTCGACAGCCACTCCGAGGTTGGTGACTTGGTATGCCAGAACTCTTGCTCGCAGGCGGCAATGAATTGTTGCGGGTCTTCGTAGGGTTTTCCTGCATATTCCGCTAACATGGGCTGGGTGACAGACTGTGAGCCTCTGTCTTGAAACAAGGTGTCTAGGATGGATTCCGGTCGAACTCCCTCTCTGCAGGTGTGGCAACGGAAGAAAAGCCATTCCATGTTTCTTGGACAGTCTGCCCATCCTAAGCATACGTAGTGGAAGCTTTGTCGGCATGAGGAGCACGTGACCGTATGGTGGCCTTGGCCAAGACATTCAGGGTGGTCGCATCTCTCTTGTCTTTGGCTACAGGCTCGGCATCTGTATTCAAGATCTTCTGTGTCTCTGTCTTCTTCTGCCCAACCTAGGCACGTATAGTGGTAGCTGCACCCACAGTGCGCACATTCTATGTGGCGTTCCCCTTCTCCAGGACAGTCGGGTGTATTGCAAACGGTGATGGTCACCATCTTGAAAGTGTTCGGATGGTAAGGCGCCAGGAGATTTTATCTGCACCTCTCCAAGTGGTAGTTGTATTTTCAGGTGGTTTCTCTTGGTCCTTCTCTAGTGCCGTCTTGCAGATGTTCGACGCCTAGGCTCCCAAGTAGCCAATCCTTGATGAAACTGCTTGGCGACTTCAAAACTAGGCCCCATGTTGGGAGCCAAAACCTCTTGACGTGGGTTTTAGTAGTAAAAGCGACACATTGGTGGGCCAAAACCTCCTGACGTGCTTGTGGGCTTTTGATGCCCCATGCACCTGGTGGTGGAATGGGTAGTATGTCGGCGAGGTCGCGATGGCTAGGTGGCGGTGTGCCCCACTCCCAGGATGCACTCCCGAAGCGTCGACTGCCGTCTTCCTCGTCTGACTCTCCCCACCTTTTAACGGCTATTACAGCGAGGGAAACTAGCGCTGCACTGGAGGTTGCGCTTCCACAGTAGGTGTAGCCGAAGGTGGAAGGGAAGAAGTGGCAACAATGGGGTGCTGATTCCCCAGACAGGATAGCACAGAAGTGCCGAGGTTAGGAGTTGCGTCGGATGGGGGTCCACAAGGTGAGGATGGGTTTGAGACGGAAACGGGTATTGAGGAGGGGGTGCTAAGGAAGGCTGATCCACCAGGGGACTGTAATGCAAGCCGGACAATGGTGTGGCCGTTGAGTGGTGCACCTCGTCGAGCGGCGGTGGAAACCTGCCTCTGGATCCAATACACTCCTGTCTCAGTATCCCCAACCTCCAGTGCCTTCTGTACCAACTTGGCGAACTCCTGTCGGGCCCTCTAATTCCTACCTGACCTCTTAGGCATAGCCTGACTGGCTCAGATGAAGATGTAATGATACAGCTAGTGGATTGTTAGAAACTGGTATCCCGTAGGATTGCCTGTTGTTGCATGTAAAGCCTTAATGCGGCGCACTATGATTGGTATAAGGATCAGATCCCATTGGGACACTAGGCCTAACCTCAAAACAACAATGCTGATCAGCGGCACAGCAAAATGTGCACTTCAACAAAGACAGCATACAACCAGGCAAATTACACAAATAGGGCAGCTCTGGCACAGTCAATGCTGTAACATGTTTATTCTCACGTCCACCCCTTCATTCTTTGGTTGCTTACCACGCCGATTTTTGAAGCGTCCAACACAATCAATAAACTCGGGGTTTACGAAACCAAAAAAAGGAAAGACGAAATAATCACCGAATGTGCCACAGAACCATACTGAAGTGTAAATGAAAGTATATGCTATGTAACGACACGAGTATGCACGCCGCACACTAAACACACGCAATGCCGACATGAAAATGCACATCTCATGGACACGAAACGAACAACCGAAAACCCGAAACGGATCTGGCCCGGAGGACCAAAAATGTTGCATTACCACGAAAAAGACTGTATTGAGGTCGGATGCAACATCCAGCGAAAAACAAAACAACAATACCATCAAGTCACACTTCCGATGCAACCACTACCACCATCTTGGTTGCGCGACTGTCCTTTACGTATTGCTGATTCACCAGCGGCACCAACCACAGACAGCAAGGGCTGCCAACTATATAGCAGCGCTTGGCGTGAGATTCAAATTTCACCTCGGAAGTTCTTAGTTTGGTTCACTTAATGTATACAAGAATGTTTATACCACTACAACCAGAAACCAAAGTAATGAACACAAATTTACGTGTCAAAACAATTATTATAAATGCATGGCAGGCTTCTAATTTACACGAACTTAAGGTTCAGGTAGAGGGAAACAGGTGGCGAGACAAGCGGCTGTTTGTATCAAAGTATCAATGACGCGGGAACAGCATGTCACAGTTTCGGCCAGGCCCTGCGAATTTTAGACACAGTCACTGAAGCAACAAGTGACATGCCTTGTCACAGCGACAAAATAGCTACGAATGTATATTTTCCCCATCCCTACTAACCATATTGGTTTGTTTTATTTTTCTCTTTTTAATTTCTCAAAGAAAAAAGATATGAAATTTGCAATTGTAGAGAGTTTTGTTTATCTGGTGTTGTAGTACATACATGAAATTCGAACAGTAAGTACATAATTATTCTGAAATAAGTCAAGCAAATTAAGACTATAAAAATATCCTGGACTGATTTTGGTCAGATTATAAGCTGTGGCAGAATGTAAACATAATTTCAACTATTGTATCAACATTCACATTTGTAGTCAGAATTTGAAAAATGTAAAAAATTAAATAAGCCTAAATGACAAATGATGCTGAGCCTTACCTTGGAAATTGCTCAGCAGCCATAGTTTCTAACTGGTATACAGTCAAACCTCTTTAATACAAACTCAAAGAGACTGAAATTTGTGCAGTTTGTAACAATGAGGTTTGTATTAACAGGTGTTTACAAAATTACATAAAATTCTGTAAATAATTTTTCAACCTGTTTATTCCCAAAATACTAATATTATCATCACCCCAATAGCTGCTTCCAATCGGTGAAGTTAGTATTACATTGATTTATGTGTAACGAAAATTTTTATGGAGCATTAAAGTTAATACATTCAATTTCTCATCTCACACTCTCACACCAAGGGGAAAGAAAACCACTTTGTATTAGTGAGGACTGTGTATTAACAGGGTTTGTATTAACGAAGTTACACTGTATGTAACAATACATATTTAAAATCTAGCTGCAGAGAATTGGATAGACATTAGCTTCCAAACAGCACATTCGTCTGAAGGGACCACATCACTTCTCTGAAATGTGTTCTGGATTACCAATAATCCAGACTTCCAGATGTTGATATACCATCCATGTTATACAAGCGATCAAACAAGGAATCCACAGAATCGATCATGACCATCATCAGTACCCAAACGTACAGGGTGTCAACAATGTCTTGTTACCCACCTGTATGTAGTTTGTGCGTATTGTTATGGTATTATGATGTTATGGTATCTTGTGTTGTAACATAACCTTAAGTAACCAGTGGATCCGTTTGGGCTCCTTCATTCTCATGGCAGAGAATAATTTTGCGCCAAGTTCTGTGAGCCATCTTCCGAAGCATTTGCGGGCTGATATGAGCAAAAGTAAGTCTCTTTGAGTTCATCTGTGGCTTTGTAGCGTTGCTGTGCAACACACTGCTTTATGAAGCGCCAAAGGCTATTATCATCACATGTCGAGAGATCTGGGCTTCGAGGTGGCCATTCAAGTGGAGCGGGCAGTACTGAACCTCGGCCAATCCAACGATTCTGAATGATCTCTGCAAGGTATTCCCTAACAGAGATGGCATAATGGGCTGGCGCTCCATCCTGTTGGAACCACACATCATTCAGAATACCAAGTTCCTCCAGTTGTGGCACAAACCACATTTGCAGCATGTCCAGATAAGTTGCATGGTTCACTGTTCTATCAAAGAAATATGATCCAAACAAATGTTGATTGTTCATTGCAGCCTATATCATGACATGTGGAGGATTATGTTACAATTCCTCGACATAATGTGGATTTTCCTTGGACCAGAACACAACATTCTGTGATTGACAGCTCCGATAGATGGTCACATTCATCACTTGAAAATGACCTGTCCACATTTTGGGAGTGTGTTAAAAGTGTGAAGAAGCAACGCACATGCATCCCGTCTGCGGGCTAAATTACTGTCTGATAACTCCTGAATGAACATGGGACGATATGTGTGAAGATGCAGTTAATTCATGTGTTTATGCAGTATTCCAAGTTCTGCTGATAGTTTTGCGGAGTGACTTCTTTGGCGATTTCGTTACTGATTTCTCGTCTTCCTGTCATTGTTGCACTCTGGTTGAAGGTCTTCCAGTTCGTGCTTTATCATTGATGTTGCACGTTTCAAAAAGTTAGTGTTTCCAACGCAAGAGAAGGGTTTGTTTTGGTGGCGCCTCTTTGTGGAATCGTTGTTGGAAATCGGCACGCACTTCACGAAGTGTCTTCCCAGTATAAAGATGTTCGTGAACCCAAGCACTCACAACAATCCTCTGTTCCAGGGTGTATTTGCTGGTACCACACACGGTTCACATTCCATGTTTACAACACAAGATACCATAACATCATAATACCATAACAATGTGCATAAACTACATACAGGGGGGTAACAAGACATTGTGGACACCCTATACTCTATCGCTGTTTCAAACCACACAGAGGCAGATGCCAACCCAGCATGATCATTCTTAACTTGGATGTTCCCAGGGCTAGTGATGCACACTGCAGCTCCATTTGTTTCCGTTGCCTCCTCAGATTAGACATAAGAGGCAGTAGGACCCATGCTACATCCATGTTATATAAACCTTGCCCATTTCATTACAGCTTCATAATTGTTTGACTTTAATCATAACTGATAATTTACAGTGTAAGAGTTTCTCTATGTTACTACACAACACATGTATGATAGCTGTGAAGGATCACACTGCATCCCAAATTCTCTTAAGAAAAAAAGGGTGTAAATATCTTCAGTAGAGCCCCTTTGTACGAAATGTTACCATTCCTGAGAATTACTTTGTATAATCGGGGTTAGGGGTGCAAATTCTAAGCATGTACTTACAAAATCGAGGTTCTGGAAAATTTGAGGTCTTCATAAAATCGAGACAGTCCAAAAAAGGACCTAATAAACCAAATATCTGCTGCTTACAAGTGTGTCTCATTTACGTAATATATTTTAACACTTTTATAGCATTATTTTTCTTTGTGATTTGACTCATTTTAATTTAAATTAATTTTTTAAAACCAAATTTCACAATTTGAATGCTTATGTGTACAGTTTCTTAACACTTATTTTATTAAAAGCCTACATAATATTTTAATCTACCACTGTAGTGCATATCTATAAAGGGTAATGAGTAGTGTACTTGACTAGCTGCAGCATGTTTTCCAAAAGGCAGAAGGGTAGCCAGACAGGAAACAGTTCTGTAAGCACAGCTAACTCCGAAGCAGCCTGCTCGTGCGTGATAATAAGTTGTGCATTGATGGCATATGCCAAGAGGGAAGTAAAGGAGGCCCTTGGGTTGATTACAAACAAGCTCTCCAACATTTAAGAATGTCCGTATTGACAAAAACCTATTGTTCAGATTAAAACTTCAAATAAATTGCTTGCAACAGTATACAAAGTGCATAAAATACATAAATTGTATCTGGTAATATTTTGTAGAATTTTAAGTGAAGTATAGTAATGTTATTCTAATTTACGATTTTTATTACTAAGGTTACTCTAATTCACAATTTTTGCTCGCAACATCTGTAGACAGAAAAGTGGGGACAAATGAGCTGCATAATTCTGTTATTAATACTTTGTGTTGTGGAGCAATGCCTAAGAATAATTAATATAAAAGGGAAACTAATAATGTAAGATTCCAACAGTTTCGGATGGATTTTATCCTGGTTCAGTTATTACCACAAGAAGTTAAATTTGGTGGTGCCTTGGGTATTGCAGCAGCCAGAGCGCTCGCTTCCTATCAAGGCGATCCAGGTTCAATTCCTGGTAGGGTCGACCCGATTGTTGTCGTTGGTTCACTCGGTTTTTTCTGAGATTTCATGTTTCCTTCATCCCATCATTCCTGCGCTACTCCATGCTCACCTCGTCACTACGCACCAACTTTAAAGACCTAGCTTTTGATCACTGACCAAAATGTCATCAGTATTTAAATGTGATTCCATTTAAATTCCTTTTGGTAGTTTTGGTTTAACCTAAATATGCATTATTTGACGAGGAAAAACTAACTACAGTAGTTGCTAACAGTATGGTCTACTGTTTTGTGTTATTTATAGTTTTATATCGATAGTGTTAGATTGTTAGAACTGCATATGCCAAAAAAGTGTGAGAGAAGCGTGAAACAAAAATTTTTGTTTTATCACGTAGGTGACTGTGAATATGATCTGCCTTGATTCAGTAGTTTCATTACTTTAATAATTTTGATTTTGTTTGATTAGACTGTTTGTTATACAGTAGTTAATTATTTGAATTATGTTCCGGTGGTAGTTAACCAGTCAAGTTGGAAGTTGGAAAGAGTAACATCATAATAATTGTTTACTGGCAGTTTTTGCAGGCAGCAAAGTCCCATGTGTGTGCGTGTGTATGAATGGAAAATGGATGTCAGCACAGCACTGCAATTTACATCGTGGTGTTGTGTTTGTTTGTAGCGGGGCTGGCTATTGCATCAGCGCTTGTCACGCTGGGGAACCCCCGCAAAGTGAGCATTGAGACCACATGTAAGACGGACACAAAGTGCAAGTCGCGCAAGTCTCTGTCCAGTCAACACCCAGACAGCTGCATATAGCACTCGTAGACGGCCACCCTGCAGACCACTGTTCCTTCCCGCCTACGGCCGCCTTGTTTGATGACTGTGTCGGTTGTGCAGCGTGGCGTCTGACTCTGTCTGTGAAACAGACTTGTGATATGTGTTCACGTTCCCTTACAACAGCATTCCTTATTTCCTGCAATGATATTATTTCCAGTATGATCTGGTGTATAGTTTTTTAATTGAATTCGAAACGTTGTTTGTCGTGCGAACGTAGAGGGAATGTGTATGGTGAACAAAGCGTGTGCATCATTATGGTGGAGTGCATGTTACTTATTACACACACAGTGTACATGCCTCTATGTCGTGTTTGTATTTAAAGATGACCATTTAACATACTAGCTTCATTCTTCCACTCATTATTTATGTGATAGGTGCATGAATTTTTATTGGACTTGAAGAATGATATAATAAGTGATGTTTTCTTATGGTCTGTTTTTATATACTCATGTTTCAATTGTAGTTATCTTTTATGCCCCCGAGTAATATAGAATCTACAGTATATATATTGTAAGAATAATTTGGTGCTATGAGGAACTGATTTAAGCAATCAAATGGTAATTTGGTGATTCTTGAAAAGAACTTTTTTTAACATTTGGAAAGACTTGCCAGAAAAATATTAAGACATTTTATGTAATTTTAAGTGTATACTGTTAATAATTGTAGTCTGTTACAGTGTAATATCATCATATGCTATTAGGTAAGAGATGCAAATTTCTCTCTAAACAAATGGCTTACTATATTGGGTTAGGAAGACCTGTATTTGACTATGTGTACCTCTCATGTTGGTAAGTATCTTCTGCTTTCAGATCTAGTCCCCCACTCAAATCTGTGAATGGGCGTTTCTTTTATACTGCTGTTTGTTCTTAGTTCTATTGAGGAATCAAAAAATATTTTGTGTATGTTCTTAGTCCTGTTTAGAAGTTAAAAAACATGTTTTCTGTATAACTCAGGTTATTGCTACTTAACAACAAATGCATCACATAATTTTGTGCGTTACATGAAAGAACGTTGGTTAAGTAGAAAAATTATAGTAGAACAACTAAGTGTTAATAGTATATTTTTTGTAATGTCTTGTTCTTGATGCCATATTCATGTGCCTAGTTTCTCCGAGTTTGTTAGAAAATTTATGTTGGATTGTGTTTTACATTCATGTTTGTTTGTTCAAGTTGAAACTGGAACACTTACACAAGCATTTAAGGGGCCAGTCTGCGTGGGTGTCAAACTGTGGTGTAACTCATTAGAATTCACGTTTATTTTATAAATTGTTACACGTGTCATGTTGACAATGTTTCTATTGACAAATAGAAAACACATTTTAAAGATGAACATTCTTGCACTTTCAGAACATTACATACATTGTAAATACAGTGAAACTCACTTAAGGTATTCCCGCATAAGAAGTTTAAACTGTTCAGTCCTACCATTTTTCTCATAAGACTTGTTTTAAAATTCTGTGTAAAATGTTCCTTCAATTTCCTATTTCCTGCAAATTATGCTGTAATAGTCATTTCTCTGTAAATTATTTATAGCAAATCTCTTTTGCGTGATTTGTAAAATGTAATTTATTCACGTTTCACATGTTATAGATGCAAAGCCACGTGGTGTAATGCCTCAGTCACATGTAGGCTGATCACACCAAACAGACCATGCAGACAGAACAGTTGCTTAGATAACCTTGTATACATAGCTATGTTAAAAAACATGATGTTTAAAGAAAACAGTGCACACGTCTTCAAATAATTTATTACCTCAACTTTTCCTGCACTACTTTGCTGGTTCATCTACTTCACATAAAGACTCTGGGGTAATTTCCGCATTGTCTGTTCTTTCGGCAGGCGGAATTTCTGGTTGAGCTCAACTTTTTGCGTAGCTCGTGCAGATAATGAGGTTGTGCTCTGATTGGCTGACACATCCGCATGGTCTGCTCTGCATACTTAGCTGCAGTGGCATCATATAGTTCCTTAATTAAGAGTGCATGCACTGAGTGCACACGTAGGCAATAGTAGTTGTCATGGCATCATGTAGTTCTGTTCTCTCACTGCTAGGTGCGTGCAATCCACGCCAGTATTGATTAGCTGCTACCCAAACGGCAAATGCAAATATCAAACTTTGCATCCATGTTGTTTGTTTACTGTTTGGGTGTGTTTAAGGCCACTGGTCCCTGTTTATGCTTATTTCGTGAGTTTTAAATTCTGAAAGGGAGCAGATGTTGCAAAAAATGTTGTAAATTGTTTGTTATATGAAGCCTAATTTTCTTAAAACGTAAGTTGATATAATTTTGGCTAGTTATCAACTCAATTAAATTTTCTTAAAGTTAATAACCAGCCAAAATTATACAATTTTATGTTTTGAAAAATTAAGTGACATAGAAGAAACAATTTTCAACATTTCTATGTAACAGTTTTGAGATATCTGCTTTCTTTCAGGATTTAAGAAATTAAGCTTACTAACATGGCCTTAAAGCATATCACAGTTTTTCATTTAAGGCCTGAATAAAACAAATGATATTAATAAACAGCTTAGAATAACTTAAAAAAACCTTTGTAGTTCTACAGGACAGTGATTATGAGTTGCAGTTACATTCCAAATATACAGTAAACCCTTGATCTAACGACACCACACAGTGTCAGGTAATTATGTTGTTAGATCGCTAATGCGGTAGTCCTGAGGTAATTGATTTTGAACACTCCCCCCCCCCCCCCTTACCAATTAAAAAAAAAAAATTAGTTTTTTGTAAGTTAATGTAGAACAAAACACTTTTTCATTGAAATTATATTTTAGTATAATGAAAAGGTGTCTTTCAAATAAAATAGTACTCCATAATTCCCCATGTGCCGCAACACGTGTGGCAGTGCGGCCGTGCAGCGCACTCTGTCTGGTCGTATAGGATGGGGAGGGGAGAGCAACCTGCTGGCCTTGGTTTGTCTCCCAAGTTCGTGCTGCATGCATCAGCGCTTGATTCATCCTGCTCGCCTGGTGCAAAGCACGTGCAGACAACAGGACAACTCGTATTATTTACTTGAAAGTACAGTATACTGCAACGGTTTAAATCCTTTCAGTATAGCTATTGAGGTTTTTTTTTTTTGCGCATTAACTGTTACAGCCTGTCGCCATTATAAGATTTTAAGCGATACTAATCATAGTGCTTATTAAAGAACAAGCATTAAAAAAAAATGCCTGTACTTTCAAAAACCAGTATGCATGTTAGGAACGCGAATTTGAAGCGACTCAAAAGGTCTAAAAAACTGACTTTTGAAGGTGCTGTCACATATAAAATGAAGGTCTATAGGAAACATCATGTAACTATGCACAATGCACCAGTTCAGTGCTCTGCACTGGAATAGAGGCAAAGTGGCTCTCGATTCGCTGGCCGTAGTCGCTCTTATCGCTACCCTGTTGAGCAAGCATAATCAAAAACCTGATTAGCAGACATGTAGCATGTGGGACACCTTGTAGATTGTTTTTACGCTGCAATGAATTGCACAGATACATGCCTCACGTGTCGAATGATCAATAACACAACAAAGTTGTTAAGGTCACGACGAGCTCAATTATAATGTGCACAACCTGATGTGAAGCTAGAAAAAAAACGAGATTCTTTTCTTTTTTACTTCTTTTAAGGATTGAGTGCCATGCTGACTTTTTTTTCCGTGCTGTAATTGAAAAAAAAAAAAAAGAAAGAAACACATAGTCTCTTCACCACCGAACCCCCTGGGCCCTCGCCAGACACTGGAACAAAGATGATGGCTAGGAAAAAGTTAGAGAGGAAAGGCAAACATCTGGCTCTGCATTGCGGCTAGGATAGCATGCAAGTTGAAATTACTATCGGATAGTTGATAGTTGATGCGTGCGCACACAAGCACAATCTGGCTTGTCGTCTTGGGAGGGAGGGGGGGGGGAATGAATGGTTATTGTCTGGCGTGGACAGTTAGGAGGGGTGTTATCTATTTTGAACCATGAATTTCTTACAGCACTCGCCAAGGAAAATGCAACGTGGACGAGCAACAAATCTAACAATACATTTTTCAGCAGATTTTCCTTAAATTTTTTTCTTTTTTTAACCCCATATTTTCATGGTTCCTCAAAAAAAATATAATAAAAACGGGATGGTCGTGGAAAAGAGGGTTGTAACAACAAAATGTTACTATAGATAAAAAAAAAATGTATAAAAAATGTTGATGCTATTTAATAGTCCATACATTTTCAAACACTTTGAAACGTCCGTAGGGCGACCCTACAAACATACTTCCGTACTGTTGGCAACACTAGTTAAAATCAACGGTGGCGAAAATGTGGAGGACAAGAGAGTGGCAAGACATGAAACTTGGCTTCTCGTTGGTTGGCCTTGTTACACAAAAGCAAAGCGTTTGGAAGTGAGACATAAACTACTACACTATTGGCCATTACCGTTGCTATGCGCACGTCAAGTGGCTAACTGTATAGCACAGGTAAGGGCACGTGGAGGAGTGTGGGGAGGAGGAGGATGAGATAAAGCAGCGTTTGTCATCACGTCTCACATATTTTGGTGTTGCGTGAGCGACCTGACTCGCCCGGGGCACGCTTCGACTACATTGCAACTAAAGTTTCTAACATTTTTTGTTTCACAGCTGAATGTCACTAATTTATGATAACTGCAGTATGTTATTGTTTGATGTACGCTAAATTTGTTTTGATCAATTTTTTAAATATTTATTTTTCCAGAATTCCTAGAAATTATGTTGTTAGATCGCTGATGTTGTTAGATTGGGGATTTACTGTATTATTGTTGCATAGTCACAGAACGGAGACTACAACCTATTGTATTGGATGTTATAATTACGTACGTGATAACATTAGTGCTGTGGCCACTATAGACGCGTGAGAAAACAAAGGCTTAAAAATATGTAGTAATTTTAACAAAGATTTGTCATTTATGTCGTTAAAGTAATAATGGAAACAGTATCACTGCTTGAAATGCATGATGTGTTTGGTTTAAGTACAGTAAGTCTGTCCTGTAGTTTGTATTTTACTGGTGCCTTTTCTTTCATGTATACATACTTTACAAACTTTTTTGTCATTGAAAGTGTCAACATTGATATAAATAGTGGTCTGTGTTTAATAACAGTGTGTTTTTAGTAAATTTACTTGTTTTTATTGTAACAACACTGTGAAAACATGGCTTATTTATCCTGATCTCGGGGAAGACAGTTTTTGAATAAGAAATTTGTATTAACTGGCCCCTTGAAAAATGGTTTAAGCAAGTCTTGCTTACTATTTTTGAGCTTTCCAACATTACAAAGAATGGCCTTCTCGCAGATAGCGTAATCTATTTCTGACATTAATATGGTCCTGCACTTTGATACAAATTTTCCATAGTTCAAGCGGTACAGCAAAAACACTGCATGTAAACTTAGAATCTTTCACGTCGGTGCAAAGGAGCACTATATGTATGCATCAATGTAACACTTGTCAGTCCTTCACTCCAGAACATGAAACAGCTGTAGGTAGGTCGCGCCCTTAAGATTACATTAGACACCTGATGTACAAATTCTTTGTTATAAAGCTGAAATGTTTGTTTTAGAGTATGAATCAAAAATGTTTGTTTGAAGAACCAATTTTATGTATGTGTTCTTTAACATTTCTCCCCAAATTTGCATTACTTGGTAAATGCAATTTGTAAACGGTGAAAAAAAAAGTTGTGTCCATTTTTTCTGTCACTATTTACAAATTGCATTCAACACATAAAACAAATTCAGTGCAAACATATTAAAGAACACATACTCAAAATTAGTTTTCAAAGAAACATTTTTTATTTAAGTATATTCTATAACAAATATTACGGCATTAAAACAAATAGCTTCTACATCAGGTGTATAGTTGACTCTTAATAATATGCAGTATCAAAAATGTTAGCCCAGATTTCACTTTTCTTAGTATTTGTTACCTGTTGCACTGTTGTTTAAATGTTGGTATAGGATCTCTATTGGACTGTAATTTTCAGTGAATTTAATAGGCATATTTAGTTCTGTACAGTTTGTAACTTCTTGGTAAGTTTCCTTACTCTGAAATTTAACCCAGCACTCCTCTTGTTATTTCTGTACAACATCTAGTTTTTATGACTGCTAATTGTTTTCTTTAGATTGTTTATGTTAGCTTTCTGCTGTAACTGTTGCCCATTTTTTGTGCAGCTAGGTATCATTTCTGCCAAAAATGTACCAGTATTGCATTTCTCCATGTGTGATTTTTATCTCCCTCAGGATGTTCCACACTGCCCTGGGTGTAATATATTCATGTTCTCTGCAAGAAATTTATGAGCGAAAAATCACAAAAGGATTTAAAGTGGTGACAATACGACTATACGAGTTATGTGAGTGATTTAACACAACCAACTGTTATAATACTGTATGTATTACTTGTAGCATCCTGTGAGGGGCAAAGTTCAGCTGGTCGTAATTTTCACCAGATTTTTTTCCCTATCTTCATCTGCCTTCCTTCCAAATAATTGTGAACAATTTCAACCTCTATATTATATTACAGTACTGTATGTTACCAACCTTTTTTTTTTTTTTTATGATTATTCAGTATAATTTATTCTAGATTTTGTTTGCGTTTACTCAACATACTAGCGGCATGTATTTGATGAAATTAAACATTTTCCCCAACAATTGGGATGCAGCCATTATGGGGAGAGAGAAAAAGTCCAGTCTAGTGGTTTCTTTTTTTCCAAGATTAGGTAAATTTACACAATTGAAGCAGATTTCTTATAGATGTGGCATAATGATAACACATAATTTGCATTAAATACTAAAATATAACTATGACTAAAAGTAACCACCAAAATGTATGTCTGCAAAATTAGGTCTAGTGATTTGTGTACAAGTGGTGGTGTTTCTACTCTTTCCAAACAGCTTATTTGTGATAGGAAATCATTTCAAATGTTGAACTGAAATTTAGACAGATTATTCTTGGCCACAGAAGTTGTAAGCAAAACATAAATTATCAACTTACTACTGTATTACACAACAGCCATGTGAAACTAATTACAGTACTGCACATGTTTCAAACAGCAGTAAAGTACACACTATTAAAGAGATAAGCAAACATACCACCACTTTCATTATTTTCCTGCAGATGTTCATAAAAATATTACATAATTACAAAGTTATGTTTACATGGCTTAATAATTACAAAAGTCACATTTGTATGGTCGAACAAACTGTGTTTATTTTGTTATCAACAAACATGGTATAGGTCATTCAGAATAAAGTGAGCACTAAAGACTTAACCTTTGAAAAAAAATCACTAGCCGTTGCTGCATATAATTCAACATTGACAACAGTTACATTACTGCATATACAGTTGGATGTGAAGTAATGCACGTAGTTCCGTGTATTTTATATTTAAATACAACATTACTGAAAGAACATCAAATGGAATCGACCTCTCCGTATTTAATATACTTTAAAATATTTATTTATGATAATATTGACATACTTACTGCCTGTATAATTTTACTTAAACAGCGCCAGTAGAAAGTGATTAATCTGGGCCGTTCAAATTCAACAGTCGTTAGCGAATGGCGTCTAGCGCTCCGCGTACCGACGTATTTAGTAATTTCACCGACAGATGGCATCATAGTTAGGTTTTCGTCACTTAGCTTGGAAGCGTTCAAAGATGGTACAAGATGAGAGCGTCGTTGTGTTTGTCCGTTGTGCAATAAATATGGGTTTCTGATAAAACATATTCAAAAGTATTAGAAATGACTGTTTTCTCATTGGTAATATGTAAGTTGTTATGTGTTACGATCGCCGTCATGAGTATCTTGATTTAGAGACCACAATTTTTTTTTGTTTCATACACAAAGAAAATATGTTGTTTTTGTTGAGTGCGTTGTTGTTCATGGCAGTATAACTGAACAGAGTTTGAATTCTTAAATTGTGTGTGTCAGTATAGCGTGTTTTTTGTGTGGAGGTTTTGAGTTACAAATTCGATTTTAATGCGTACATATTTACGAGATACGTAACAGCAATAGTGAGGGTCGTATAAATTAGAGTCTATACACAGGTATTTATAACTAAGATTACTATTGGTTATACATGTTATTCAACACCTGTGTATTTAATGAGTAGGTATTGTTGATAATATGTAATGTAGATGTAAACATTGTATAAGCCTACGCAAATTAAAGCATGTGGCAATGTTTACGTTTACATTCCGCAGAAAGATATAAACTGGCAGAAAATATAAATTAATCAGGGTTTTTTTTGAGTGCTCACTTTATCCCAAATCACTTATACTGCAAATTCCTGCTGAAGAAAAGGCTCATGTGACTTTAAACTCCTTTATAAGCCTTAAAAATTAAGAGTTTGGCCATTACGAGAGTAAATACTTATGTATGACGTTTTAAAAAGTATTTCTGTATTCACCCACTTACCACCTGCACATTTTTTCTCAGAAACAAATTTGAAAAGTAGGGGTGCGTGTACTACACAATTGTCAAGCATGTGTGTGTTTTTAAATTAATAAATAGGACCTAGGGATGTGAGTTTTTAATGATTCCTGCAATGGGTTTATATTACAGACTGAAGAGTTGTTTGGACATACGCCATTGCAGGCAAATGTTGCTGTATTGCAGAAATCCTCACAATAAAACAAAAAAAAAGGGGGGGGGGGGAAACAGTAAGTTGTAATCGAAAGACATAAAACATAGAGATAATTCCTGTATGGAATGTAGTCATATCCCAGAAGACAACATGACAAAAACAGATTCAAAACAACACGTACAGTAATTAATTCCCAAGTGGAATATAGTCGACTGGAGAAAGACGACACAAAAAACAAGCGATAGACAAAAAAATTAAATTAAAAAAACGAACAAAAAAATGGGGTGTATTGAAACAGGCACCAAATGGATGAACAAAAACAACACAAATAGCGAAAGACACAAATGGATGTGAACATAGGCAAAAAACAACACAGACAAAATACAGGCGAAAAAATAGTAGGCTTCTCAAGAATGCAACAGATGCAACATTTTGTGAACTGGTATATTTTCCCGTCTTCAGGCACATGTGCTGACTAGGTACTCCAGCAGACTGACTAACTTCAAGGGAAATAACAGGGGTCTTACGTAGGAAATATGCCTACTTGTAGCTCAGCCAATGACAGTGCAGCTGCATCCTGATTGTTCAAGCAGCTTGTATTGGGCTTAAATGCAGTGAGGCGTTGATCAGGTCTTTTGTTTAGCTAACTAATGGTTTGGAAATGTAATCTGCAATGATTGTCTCTATTAAAATTAGTTTCTTTTTTGGTTAAAGGAATCAATATTTTTTAGTTCAATACTTTGTTGGCTGATGACTTTAATATTGCTAATGATAAAAGCTGATTCTTTTATTTTTGCTTTTGTCACATTTCTCTCAAGTGTAATTGGCGTAGCATCTTCCCACAGTACATATTATATGACTGTTTTCCCAGGCATGTTCGGCATATTTCCTATATAAGACCCTTGTTTTTTTACAGATGTCACAGTCAGTCTGCTGGAGTTCCTCAGTCTGTACGTGTGCCTGAAGACAGGAACAGGTAACAGTTCCCGAAACATTGCATCTGTTGTCTTGAGAGCCTACTTTTTTTTCACCTGTTTTTTGTCTGTGTTGTGTCTTGCCTGTGTTCACATCAATTTTTGTCTTATGTTATTTGTGTTGTTGTTCATCCATGTGGTGCATTTTTCACACGCACCATTTTTTGTTGGTTTTTATTTTTTTGTCTGTCTTTTGTTGTATTTTGTTTCGTCCTCTTCCAGTTGACTATATTCCACTTGGAAATTAATTTTGTGCTGTTATGAATCTGTTTTTGTCCTTGTGTTGTCTTCTGGGATATGACTACATTACTTTCAGAAATTATATATATATATATATATATATATATATATATATATATATATATATATATATATATATATATATATATATATATGTGTGTGTTTTATGTCTGTTGACTACAACTTACTGGCTTCATTTGCCTGCAATGGTGTATTTTGTCAAAAAACTGTTCTGCCTAGGGAGTTAGGTTCATCTTACATTACAAACAGCTGGGAGGATTTTTAATGATATACGTATATATAAATATGAAAACCTTTAATATCAAATTGTAAATCGTTAGCTGTAGATAACCGTCGGCCAAGGCAATGCCCTTACCATGCCGAGCTGTGCCAAGATAACGTGCACCTTACATTCTTTCGTCTAATTCAATGAGTGCACATCTTGGCACTTTGAGCGCTGCGTGTGGCGATGTGGAGGACCAAAATCAAAATAGTTGCTCTGCTATAATTAGCCACAGTACAGACAACCTGACAGAGTGCAGTATACAGAACAATGCTGCTGTGGAGTATGTATGTGCCGGTGGCAGCGCGGCGCTCTTATCTTCGCTTACATCATTGTCTAGCTTCAAATGCATCCTGTGGTGCTGAGGACTATTAACTGGGGCATCATACCATTCCTAAGATGTGTGTACATGTTAAATTCAGTTAATAATGAAATGTATTTAATTACATTTTTCAACAAAAGGCAATTAAATTAAAACATTTATAGTAGAAAAAAAATTTTTGTTAGTTGTATTTTGAAAATGTGGGGTGCTGATCTTACACAAGGGCAGGTGGTACGTTGCTGAATACAGTATTTAACTGTTCCTTGAAAGCTTTTCGTGAATGATCTGGATTGTTTTCCTAATTTAAAAATATACTGTCCTATAAAATGTCTATACTCATATACATTTGAATTTATTCCTTTTACGTGGTTTTTTGGAAGAGAAACAAGAACGTGGAAAGACTAGGTGGTGAAGTGTTTTCTGTGTAATCTTTGTGCAGTGCCTTCAAATGTATTATTCTAATCAGCCCCCGAATTACTTCTGAAGGGATTGGATACTATGGTTCAGTTTTTAAAATTCATCACTTTATTTTCCAAAATTCTTGTTTAAACCAAACTTGATTGAACTTGACATATTGTTACAAGCAGGAATTATAATGGCTGACAGGTTCATATTTATTCTAGCACAGTTCTATGTAGACGTTTTGCAAAACAGTGCATCGTTCGTTCGATAAAAATTATTTCCTTGATTTTGGCTTATAACAAAATTGGTGATATTTTGGGTGCTAAAAACTATAAAACTATGAGGTTTATTGCTTAAAAAATAACTAGGTAGAAATTATGATATATTTGTGACAAAACAATTTAGGGATTCTTTAATATAAAAATGATCTCGCTGTAAAAACATTTTTTAAATATTACTGTAAAATTACCGGATGTAGCCTTCAAGACTGTGTCATGTTGTTGGAGATGTGAAGACTAGTAACTCTGTATAACACACTTAGGCCGTGTTTTGTTACTGCTGAAATCACTGAGATTACCAAGTTTACTGCCAGCAGTATCGGGACAGTTTCAGTGTTAGTAGAAATTGTATTTGTCCTAGAGAGAATAGTTACGGAACCGTCAGCGATGCAGTAGTGCAAGAGGTTGTAAATATAAACAATAAATTGGATCACCTGATGTAAGAGAACCAATTTGGCTTGAAACACAATTTATTAAATCGTATTATACACAAAAACGCAGGTAGTTTACGAGTACATGGTCGTTCTAACCATTCTATTAATAAGTATATTTTTACCTATACACATATGCATATAGTTCCATTGATCTTGTATAGCTTTAGTTAGATTGTTGTGCATGTTCCACAGTCACAAAAATCCTGTAATTTTATCACCCAGCCTTCGTAACATCCATAAGTTCTTCACTCATTTTTTAAACTCCTGCCATCACTTATTTCATTGACACTACAGAACCTCTGCAGCTCCAGTAATCACAGTACTCGTCTAGCCTTGCACAGGGTTCTTACACAAAAGCCCGCAAAAACAACTGGTAGTGACCTCAGCAGTTTCGGAACTGCTACTGACGTCTCTGAGATTACTGAATCAGTGAAATCAGCAGTGACGGAACACAGCTTTAGTACGTTTGGGTTGCAGAGACTGTGAAATACCCATAAATTGACACACAAGTTGTGTCATCTGTGAGGTTCGCAAAATGTCTCCTGTTCACATGACCTGCTATCTTAACAGATATTGTATGCATATACATTAATAGCAGTTAGAGGTACAGATGTGTAATGTTGAAATTTTGTTAGTTTGACTGTGGCAATATGCAGGTGTCTTCATAGTGAGATAACAAATGAATGAGGTTATTAGAAACTGTAGCTCCCCATGAACTCCCAGTGATTGGCAGTTCAATTGCAGTGTCTCAAAATGGAATCACCTTGGTGAGATGCAACCAATTCACAACCCCCTCCTTTCAATCTCCATTTCAACATACATAGATTGCGAACCACACGGGCCACAATTTATCGATTTACAGGTTACCGGTATTTCCCAGCTTCTGCGATCCTAAGTGTACTGCACAGTACTTGTTTTCACATTTCCTACGTGACGATGAGCTGTAAACATTATTCAGAGACAGCTCGTGTACAGATATATTAAACATCAACATGTGTTGAATATTGTGAATTCACTCTTAAGTCTTCAGTCCTACTATGTACTTTCATTGGGGCAACATTCATTTTCTATTTTGGAACCTGAGCCTGTTGTACAATCAGAGGTTGGTAGCTATGCCTGGATCAGTCACATACACTTGGATCTCCATTGTCTACATTTTCAGCTTTTGCACCTGTTTTATATGGTCCAATGCAAACCTTATTCAGCGTAACGTTCCTTTTTGTGACACTTACCTATATTTTGCACAAATTTTAGCTGGTTTCTTGAGAAGTGTATAAATTTTTTTTTGTTCATTTGTAAGCTTTTATGTATTGCTACTTTCTCATGTGTGTCATTATTGTAAAGCAGTTCAGTTATAGGTTAGAAATAATTAATGAGATTTACACCAGCAGACACTATTCTCGTGTAGGATTTACACTTTCTCTCTTCCTTCATTCTGCTGCTGATACTTTTCCATGCCAATCTTTCACATAAGTAACTCTCTGGGTGACCTGTAAATGATTTGCTCTGCTTAGCAGCTGTCGTCTTTTATACGTGCTAATGTCACTTCTGGAAAGGTCTTTCTTTGTAACAGTTTATACTCACCATCTATACATCCAGCATGCCTTGCCAAATGTCATGGGTATTATTTGTTTAGAAGGATGTTTTAAGTAAGGTAAACATACACACAAAGGGGAACTTTTTCATTAAGGGCGCTATCTACTGCAATTTTCATAATCATAATCATTATTTTTCTTCTTATTTTAGACACAAAGTGTGACTAAATTTGGCTCTTGTAAAATTTTTTTATCTCTCATAGTTTTCACATAATGACTTGTTAAAGTCATATTTTGCATGTTTCCGTTTTAACGAATGCACTAAAACCAACTGATATACCAAACTCAAAAAAATTACAGTGGATAAAGACATTGCAGGCTACAATGTCATGCTCATAAAAATAAAGAATAAACATTATTTGAATTTTAAAAAAATGCTGAAACTGAAAATAAAAATTTTAAAAATTGAAAATTTTTTTAAATACAAATTATTTTTATTCCTTATTTTTATGAGCATGACATTATAGCTTGCAATGTGTTTATCCACTGTGATTTTTTTGAGTTTGGTATATCAGTTGATTTTAGTGTAGTCGTTAAAACGGAAACATGCAAAATATGACTTGAACAAACCATTACGCGAAAATTATGAGAGATAAAAAGATTTTATGACAGCCATATTTAGTCACATTTTGTGTCTAAAATGGGAAAAAAAAAATATATATCTGGTACAAATAAAAAAAATTGGTTATGAAAATTGTGGTAGACCACGCCCTTAAAATAATGACTCTCTTAGCTATTGCCATTTCCTATCTTAATTTTTTTTTTTACCTCAATTCTTCAGTTTGTTCACATGTGCCCTAATATTAATGAAGATGTGTAAGGTTTTTCTGTGTATGAATGTAGAAGCAAACAGCAGATATATCCATGAAGAATGTATATTTATTATGAATTGTATATTTTTTATTAGCAATAAATTTCAGGAAAACAGGAGTGTGAGTGAGTCAAAATTAAGACTGTATTCTGTGTCAGAACTTACAAATTGTCACTCTCATGCATTTGTGTAAATAATATTGAGTGCTGTAGAACGCTTACAAATTATAACTGTGGTTGGTAGCACTTCTCCTGTTTAGTTATTTTATGTAAAATATATTTTCGAAATGTGAAACTGTTGTTCATTTTTAACCTCAACATTAAAATTTTGGATGTTGCAGGTCTTGAAATGTAGTGTTAAAAGGCTGACTCATCAGCAGGATTTTATATTTATTTGTTATAAGTTTGTTATTTTAATTATGTCATGGTTAATGACTATTTTATGAATGTAACCAAAAGTCTGAAATATTTGTACATTAATAATAGACCTGGTCATCACCAGATTTCACAGTGTTTCACATAGAATTTCTCAAATTTAAACATGTACCTAGTATTTAGCAAGTGCAATTAACTATCTTACTTTTATTTTTTTGTGATACTTACAGTATTTAAAATGTTTTTAATTACGTAATACATGGTTGATTATTGATATGGTATTTATGTATTTTGTTATAAGATTTATGCAAATATTCCAGCCTGATTTATTCAAAAGTTTTGTCAAAAACAAATTTTTTTTTAAATAGAAGCTACAAATAAATGGCAAACTTGCCATCCATAACAATTTTTTTTCTTAATGAATATTGTCTGTGTGTTTGTCATCATATTGCTTTAGTACTACGTGCTACATAAGTGAACTGTGCATTGTGATTTAACTTCATGTTGAAAATAGGGATAGGCTTTGTTGCAAGATGTCATAAAAGTAGAGCATACATTTTTTAACAGTTTTGTGATTACGTTAAGAGGGCGTGGTACATAATTCATCGCTAAAAGCATTAATCTCTATCTGTAGGTTTCTTGAAGCTAATTTGCGAAAAGTAAACAATAGCAGTCTTAGACAATACTTTTAGCCAACGTTTTAAACAAAATTGTTTTCAGTGTTACAAACTTCTGAGGGACAATCTCCTACGCCGAAACCTCATGCATTTAACTGCAGCGCAAGAGATCACGCATAACTACGTAGTAATTCTGGATAAATATTTACTCACAAAGTTGGCATATACCATTATCTAGGATTGTCATTGAGAATTTTATCCATATTGGTGTCGAAAAAAGCGTAGAAATCGATTGATGTTTTCAGCGTTTATTTATCTACCACACACTCTTAGGAGTTAGTGGACGCTAGCATTTTTACGTTTGAAGCACGGAAACAGGAAAGGTGATAGGTCAAATATAACACATTTTACGATTACGGTTGACGTTTTCTCAGCTACAGCAACGTGAAAAAGTAATTTTTATTACTTTTCAGGAGCTTGGAAATCATGTTTTAACTATCGAATTGCATTTTAAAACCATTAAGACACAGTTTGAAGTGTGTCTTCTTTTTGTAGATAAACGCATTGGAAATATTTGTAATAGTTACACAAGAAAAAATACTTACTGTACCATGCTACAGCACAGCTCACGTGCCAAGTCCACTAATCTTAAACAGTATAATTAATGGAGTCCTTTATTTTTTTGTAATCAGTTAACATGTCTCGTGTTTTCTGAATTAAACTTTTTATTCCTTAAGTATAAATGGTGCACAGAATTAAGGTTTTCACAAATATTAAGACTAATACTTGAACTAGTGATGGCCCGATGTCCGATAACCGATATCGGGATATCGGCTGTTTTTCCGATATTGTACATTGGCCAAGATTACCGATATCTGGTATAAAGCAGTATTACATTTCACCTTGCCAAAACTGTAATTTTAATGTTTATTTACACAATTTGAATCGTTAAAGTACCAAGACCATCACAATTACACTGTTTCGTGTTGAACTTAACCTACAACCGCCGCAAAATAACCAACATTAACAATAGTGTACATACTTCATACGGGATTTGCTACAACACCGCCACCGCAATCACAGTAACAAGGATACATAAACATCTGTTTTATGCTGTTATTTCACTCTTCAACCTATTAGGGTTTATAACAAAACCTTTAAAGCAATACGAAATTACAAATTATCATCAGTGAACCACTAACAGAACAAAGCAGTATTATTTGGTGTTTGTTGACGTAAACAACTGACTGCTGTTCAGATTTTATGCAGGCTTTTCTTTTTCAACCTGTTAGGCTTGTCATTCGGTTGATGCCCGATGGCAGTTTTTTCCGTTTGTGAATAGTTTGTATTTATAAAACAAGATATATGTATATAAACATTTTATTGTTTTATTTAACAGCATTTTAAAATATGTATTGATGTTTAAAAAGTGCTGTTAAGAAAACATTTGAGCACGAAGCGTCTGAGTGAGAAGTTTCTGACGTCAGTCAAATTTATTTTTTGCTATCGCTAACCTCAAACTCACGAACGTTAATTTGACCTGACGTGTTGAAAACTTTCCGGTATGTTGCAAAGTTGTGATTAAGAATATGCCTTTAATGTTATGATAAGTTTTAACGTGTTTTGCATTTGTTCCCCATATTATTATGTTCCTTAAATAAAAATCTTTTATAACTTGGAAGAAATTGGCATCGCACCGGGTCTAATATTAGGCCTATACAAAAAAAAATTTGTGAATACCATGCCGCCGAAAAGTGACATATGGTTTCATTTCAAAATCAAATCAAGTGACAAATCAAAGGTAATTTGCAATTATTGCTCCAAAGAAATATTGCATGGTGGTAAAACTTCTAGAGATTTCAATACTTCAAACCTAAGGAATCATTTGCACTTAGGTGTACATGATGAAATGTTTTGTAGTAGACTAGATGTATTTTATTTGGCTGTATTTAGAGCCATTTAAGTATTTCCAAATTGATGTGCTTAAAAACATAATAAGATTTTAAAGTTTCCAAAAAGTATACGCTATTTGAGTAGTCCAGTTCCAAAACTCGTTTTGTCCACTTTCACTAAAACTGCGCAATTCGCGAAAAATTGATTTGCGAGTCCATAAGTAACATGGCCAAATCAGTTTTTCAAAGTGTGTCTGGTATTGTATAAGGCGAGTTTTGGAAACTATCAACACGTCAATTTCAGCACATGTTTAAAAGGCACACAAAACTGTTCAGAACTCATTTTTCCTTGGTGATGGATAAGACAAGTTTTGGAACTGGACTACTCATTTATGGACTTCATTACTTATTGCTGTAAGAATATAGTGTTAAATACCTTATCCATAATTACAGCTTTACTCAAGAATAAGTAAAATTGTTGGGTATTGATTATCAGGTATCAGATTTTAAAAATCAGTGGTATCAGAATCGGTATCAGGATTTTTGGTAATCGGGCCATCACTCTTGAACATATCAAATATACGTAACGTATTGTCATTAAAAACATAAAGGCCTTCGGTTGCA
Organism: Medauroidea extradentata; assembly: GCA_003012365.1. Lineage (NCBI taxonomy): Eukaryota > Metazoa > Arthropoda > Insecta > Phasmatodea > Phasmatidae > Medauroidea > Medauroidea extradentata. The sequence goes on along the minus strand of PNEQ01066310.1, from coordinate 2,138 downwards.
GTCCTTGTTGATTTAAATACAGTAGACTCCTGATTATCTGTGTGTGGATTATCTGATTTGCAGATTATCCGTGCAGAATATTTCACTTTAAATATTTTCAAAAAAAGTTTGAAAATTTTTTGGAAAAAAAAAGTTTTGGTTATTTATAAATACACGCTGTGTTTACTCGCATGATGTTAACCAACGTGTTATGCCCGCAACCGTATTTTGAAAGGCTTGAAGAAGATTTGAATTTTTTTCCAGCAGGCAAAGCTATTAGCTCCACGCATGAATCGACTAACGCGATTGCCCCGCGTGTCGCGCACGAATGAGTTAACGCGATTTTTATCTTGGATAAATAAGATATCTGTGATATTTTTATTATTTGTGTTTTTAGATGATTAGCACATACCTCCTGTCATTAATGTGAATAATCAAGAGTCTACTGTATTAAATTGCTTCCTTTCATTCCAGGAATGAATTTGACCTTTTTTCTTTCCATTGAGGCCTAAGAAAGGGTAAAAGTGGTTTATCCGCGATTTTGGATTATCCGAGGCATCGGGCCCCTCCATTAGTGCGGATGTTTGGGAGTTGCCTGTACAGTGGAATTCCTTATTTTTCACAATTCTCAAGGGATCTGCAAAAATTGGTGAAACGTATTGGAAAGTGTAAAATGTTAAAAAGTGTGAAAATAAAGGTGTTCAACTGTATACATCTTGTTATATGCAAACTATTACGAATTACTGATAACTTACACCAAATAGAGGGGGGAAGGGATACAGGATGGTGTCGGAGGGGTAGAAGAGGCTGTTGGTTGGCAAAGGAGGGTGTAATGGGTTTTTAGGGATTAGGCGGAGTGGCTTGGGGAAGAGTTGAGTTGAGGGCATTGGTGAGAGTGGTTGGCGAGGGTGTTGGATGATATAGGGGATACTGTTGTATGGACGTGGATGAGGATGTTTGGTGAGAGGTAGAGTAGTGTGTTGTAGGGGTTAGAGAAGGGTGTTGGATACATAAGAGAGTTGGGAGGTGAGTAGATGACAGTGTCGGGGGAGGGGGGTTGAGTAGTGTCGGGGAGGAGCTTACAAGAGCATGTCGGGTGGGGGGATTTAGAGGGTGGGGGATTTAGGTGTGAGTGGTGGGTTTAGAGGACGGTGTCAGGGGAAGTATAGGAGGAAGTTGGGGTGTAGATAATGGTGTTGGAGGGGCTGGGGAGAAAGGCATTGGTGTTGGGAAGCATGTGTTTTGATGTTTACAGCAAGGTGTTTTGGGGCAAATGAGGATCTTGGGTGGTATGGAAAGGTGTTTGGATTGTATGGGTGGGTTTTGGAAGGTGGATGAAGTTGTTGGAGGTGGGTGATGTGTGCTAGTAGAGGAGGATTTTGGGTGGGAGTAGAGTAATGTGTTGGGAGGGGGTAAAGGAGTATGTTGACTACAGTAAGAGGTTTGGTGGGAGGTAGAGGAGGGTTCTTGATTGGGTTGGGGTGTAAAGCCGGGTTCTTGATTGGGTTAGGGTGTAGAGCAGGGTTCTTGATTGGGTTGGGGTGTAGAGGAGGGTTCTTGATTGGGTTGTAAGGTACAGGAGGGTTCTTGATTGGGTTGTAAGGTAGAGGAGGTTGCATGATGGATGAGGAGTCTTGCAAGGGTTATAGGATGGAGTTCAGGTTCGAAAGGGTGATATAGGTGGCGATAAGGGTAGGAGTGGTGACAGATGAGGTTAGGTGGTGGTAGAGGGTGCAGGTTAGATGGAGTGGGAGAGAGGTGGTGTGGTAGATTGGGATGTGGTTGATGTAAGGTGTGGAGTATAGGGTAAGGTAGTGCATAGGCTGTTTTGTAAGGTATACTCTGTTTCATATAAGTTTGGGTAAATTTGACAGCAACATATGAGCAATTATTTTCAGTATTTTGTGATTTGTTGCACAATGCAAGACATTTTTAGGTCTAAAACGAACGTGAGATGTCCATTTCAGAATTTGTACTGTAAAATTTGTCTTGGGTAATGACAAAATAACAGAATATTACAAATTATTGCCCATAAGTTGCTGTCAAATTTATCCAAACTTATGCGAAATGGAGTGTAGTAGATAGCAGGTGTGGTGCGAATTTGAGTTGGGGGTTTGTGTGTTGAACATGGGTGGTCAGGGGGTGGAGTGGCAGGAATT